>JAFVLL020038365.1:0-12744 GCA_021397915.2 Tor tambroides | reverse complement strand
TTTTTTTCCCTTCAATTTTTCAAAAAATACATTTTTAATGAATTTTACCATAATTCTGTGAAATGGGAACTTTTCCTCCCAAAATTTTCCAAACATACAATTTTTATAACATTTTTCACCATAATTTTGTGAAAATATTAAAAGATCAAATATTTCAAAATTTGTCCATAATTTGTTAAAAATAAATAGACATACATACGGCTATGAAAACTGACCCAATTTGACTCTGATGGGGCTAAAAATCAGATTGTAGCTGTCAATGTGAGCAATCACTGCTTCTGAACGTGTCTGACAAGTGTTGAATTCTTTGAATTCTTTTTAGGTCCAGTTTAACCCTATGAGTGCAAAACCTTCAGCAGCAGACACGAGTCCCACTGCGCTCTCTCAACCCTCCAATAAAGAGAAGTGAGTTCCTCTTTCAATCCATTTACTTCCTGTTCTCTGTAATAAAGCCTTTGGTGTGATCATATCTCTGTTCTCAACAGTGGAGAACCTGTTGGGCTGGACTCAAAGTACTTTGAGAGACGAGACGACAGCATTCCTCTCCGCGGCCTCCTACCCAACATGCATCTAAATAGAGGCAAACCACAAAAACTATTTTTCCTTATTAATTCCTAATTTCTAGACCTTTTTAATAAGTATTTAATATTTCTACCTACAGAAGTTCCTAAGCCTTTGAACACGGCTGGAGCAAAACCAACAGCGTCCGCAGCTTCTGCGTATTTCCCAGGATGACAAACAGCAGTTTAGATGCACTTCTGTTCATAACTGTTGTATGTGTGAACGCCACTACTACAATGGGAATTCATTGCAAAGTGTCAATGCAGATGATATCCATGTTTGTTTAAACTGTATTCAATAATTTATTAAAACGTTTATTTTAAACCCATTTTTCAACGTGTTTACTATGGAAGCCTGTTTCTGCCACAGAATTTAAAAAAAATAAAAAATAGAGGAAAAAGGCAGAATTCCAAGATGTAAACTTGCAATTCTGAGGAAAAAAAGACAGAAAAAAATTGCAGTATACATCTTGCTATTATTACTTTTTTAGAATTGCAAAAATGAGGTCTGAATGGACTTTTAATATAATCAATTTTTTTTTAATTTCACAATTGACTTTTAACTTATCTTTAATTTTTCTTCTTTCGCAATTCTGAGACATCCAAATTGTGAGAAAAATGTACAGTTCTGAGGAAAAAAACAGATTAAAGTCACAGTCACTTTTTTTTTTTCATTTCATTGTGGAAGCAAACAACGGAATTGTGAAAAAGTCAAAATTAGGAAAATTCTGCTTGAGACTTTCGCATTAACATGGGACTAATTTATTGATAATAATGGTGCTAAGTTTTGGTCTGTTAGAGCTGTGGTGCCTATAAAATGTCTTTCAGTGTCTTAAACTTGATTGTGTCATACATGAACTGTTTCTGAATGAATAACTTTCACCAAACACTCAGAGAGCTGCCTTTCATATTCTCAAATAGTGCTATTCATGTAATTGGCAATTTTATTTAAAGTTTATATAAGGTTCTTGATATGAATGACAGTGTGTGATTTGCTGTGTAAAGCTGTATATAATTCATTGTGTGTATATTTATATTTTTGTATTTATAGTTTACTATTGTAAACTTTGTAATCTGTATATATCATGGATTGCAGGTTGGCTGCTTGTTCATCAGTAGCTCAATTTTAGGACAAACGTAAATAAAATCTATTGCAGTTTGAAAAATTGTTCATCTTTTTATTGTGTGGCTTAAAATTACAAAAACAACCAACACGATCGCACATACATCAAAATATTTAACTTTTATTGAAATGCATGTTTAGATACTTTGACATATTTACATTGTTTGGAAAAAACAATACACCATGTTTAAAATTTATAATGAAGACGGCACAACAGAACCACAGAACGTAAAAAAAACTATTCTGAGACGAAGGAAATATTTTACAGGAAATCATCTCATAAATATCCAAAGCACACAACTAATATTACAGATTAACTTGCCTGTCTTGCGTCAATAAAATATCCATACATTTGGTCAAATATCTAATCTTAAAATAAGCCATTCATCGGTCTTTATGAAAACAAAACATACAGAAAGGCCACTGGCAAATTTCACCTTCTGTTTCTCAATGTACTTCTGTCAGTTGGCATTTGTGAAGTGTTTTGCGTAAACGTACGTATTTTTCAAAAGAATGTTTCTACACAAGGCCGAAAGCGAATCCAGACAAACAAAGGACGCGTCACGTATTTCTGTTTCACTACTGATCTAGTCAGCTCTACTGTTATTTTACATAAGACTAAGTCTGACGCTGGTCAGATGTTGCGTCTCGTGCGTCACTTAAATTCGCCAGTTTCCATCAACACAATTTAAGCTGGGAAAAGGCACCATTGATTCTAAGTGCTATAAAGAAAACAGGCTTCAGCTTAAACATGAGCAGAAAACAAAAAGGAACTCTGAAGTTGTACCAGAATCATTCCATTGCGACGTTCGTTTGCCCAAGTCTGAAACTGAACTTTAAGGCCATTCACATCAAAGCATTAGAAATCCATAAAATTATGTTATGTTCCCAAGCAAACTTGTGATCTCATGAACGCAGCACATTTATAGCAAAACCACTTCATTTAGTAAAGTCACTGGGCCTCAAAAATATCAAATTTTCACCAAAAGTTTTGCGAATGATTTACCGACATTGCTGTGCTTAAATTCTATGAACAATTTCTATTTCAAATTTCTGGAATCGTAAATAGTTTTACCAACAATTTCTGTAAATTCGTTCAACTTGAATTTGCATAATGGTTTGACGTATAATTTGCAGAAATTTGTTTAGCACAAATTCTTATATATGGTTTTACGTAGCAATTTTCTGTACAATTCATAAATTTTGTCCAAAATTTTTAAGAATGGCTTTACGAATGATTTGCAACAAACCGTGTAGAACAAATTTATGCAAATAGTTGACAGAAACTAATTCAACCATTTTTTTTCCATGTCAAATTCTCATGAATAGTTTTACGCATTTTCGTTCCACTTAATATAGTAAACAATTTTCTGTTCAACTCCAAACCTAGTAATTTTACGAACGTTTCACAAATCAATTTGAAATTTTTAAGAATGGTTTTGCGAATGACTTGCATAAATTTGTTCTAGGTGAATTCTTAGGAAAATAGTTTTTAGGAAAAGATTTACAATTTTTTTACTCAAATTCTTATGATTGGTTTTACAAATGAGTTACTCATTCTACTTAATCTAGTAAATAATTTTGTGAATGATTTACCTAAATTCGTTCCACTCAAAAATTTGAAAGTAATTTTACGAACAATTCACAAAAATGCGTTTAGCTGAAATTCTTATGAATGGCTTTACAAATGACTAGCATAAATTTGTTCTCAGTGAATTCTTACAAATAGTTTTAGGGAACAAATTATTAAATTTTTAACAAACGGTTTTACAAGGGATTTACATAAGTTTGTTTGACGCAAATTCTTGCAAATAGTTTTACGAGCAATTTACACAAATTCAATCTGCTTGTGTTTCATGAATGAAGCCCGTTATTTGTATGTCGTCGCTAGGCCCTTCTGATAAGGGGAACACACTGTGTTCGGAAACATTCCTGACCAGGATAATGTCCCTGAGTGAACTATGGTAATGAAGATCTACACAGTCAAAACAGAGCAACGAAAAAAGAAAGAAAATAGGCACACAAAAAAAAACAAGTAATAAAAAGAATAAATATAAGCCATTGCAATAGTGCCTTTGGACAGAACCATCGTTAAATATATGTTCTTCTATATACATTTCTTTTAAAAAGTGGTGCTCTATTGGTGATTCAGCAGGGACGCCCAGTCTTAATCATGGAGACTTTCCTTCCTGTCTGTAATTTCCACAAACCTTAATTAACAAGTTCATATTGAAACGAAACTCTGCTGGAAGGTACAGCTCCAGGTGCAAGACTGACCGTGCCTCCGATATAGCTTTATGTTTCAATAAATGACAACAGCATCCATGCGCAGTTCGTTCCTCAAAGGGGAATAGGGGGCGTGGCCAACACAGCCACATAAAAACTCCCAATCACACGTTAGTGTCCTGTAGGAGGGGCTCTTTGGCCTCTCCGGGTGGGAGGGGACTGTGCGGGTGGCCGTGGGGTGATGTGTGCTTCTTCCAGCTGCCCGCACGAGCACCCATATGGGGGTGTTCGGGAATGAAAAGCGCCACCAGGAGTGCCAGCAGCACCGAACAGGCACCGAAGAGGAACGGCGGTCCTGGGATTATCGCACTCTGTTAGGGGAACACATGAAGCGGGAAAACAGAAGTCAGGAACTTTTCCCAAGAGTCTACAGTGAAGGCCTATTTAGACACAAATATTCGCAACAAAACTATGCGCGATGACTTTTTAAAATGTATCTCTGTAAACGCCTTCACCCTACTGATAAAACATTGTACTGTAATAATTCACTCATTTTTATACATGGAGGCTAGATTGAGTTTTGAATTGCTTGGATACCAACAATTCTGGAATTTTACCAACAATTTACACAAATTAGATCTGTTTGAATTCTAGCAAATATTCTTAAGAATGATTTAAATTTATTCTGCCTGGAACTGTCTCATGAGCAATTTAAAAATTGGTACTAAAGAATTACAAACTTTTTCAAAGAATAACAAGTTCTGCAATTTTACAAACAATTTACAAAAATTGTTTCTCAGCTGACATTTTTATGAATGGTTCTACAAACAAATAAACTTGTTTACTTGAATTTTTGCAAATAGTTTTACACTATTTAAGCTTATTCTGCTTTGACTTCTTAAGAATTGTTTTACGATCAATTTACAAATTGGTACCAAACAATTCCTTTAGATATTAAAACTTAAAACTTTCAAAAATTCGGCAATTTTACAAAGTTTACACAAACTGGTTCTGCTCAAATTAATATAAATGGTTCCATGAACAATTACCAACAAACTCATTGTTCGAATTCTTGCAAATAGTTATGACCTATTATATTCATTCTTCTTGACTTAAAAATAATAAACTTTTTTCTTCTTGAAATCTTGCAAATAGATTTATTTAAATTTATTCTGAGTTGACTTCTTAAGAACTGTTTTACTAGTAATTTACAAATTGGTACCAAACAATTCTTTCAGGTATTCAAAGTTTAGAACAAAAATTCTGCAGTTTTACAAACAAAAACACAAACTGTATCTACTCAAATTCTTATGAATAGTTCTACAAAAAATAAACAAACTTGTTCTGCTTAAATTCTAGCATATAGTTTTGTGAACAATTTAAAACAAATTGTTTCTGCTTGACTCACGAAGACTAGGTTGAGTTTTTTTATTGCAATTCATTAAGGTATCCAACCTTTTGTCAGAAAATTATGCAATTTCATGAAAAATCTTTACAAATATTTTATACTTCCATGTTGTTTAGTAGCATCAACCTTCAGCATTTACGTCTATTATCAAAAACTAATTTAACCATTAAAACAACCTAAACTGTCAGTAAACAGCAATCAAGTTCAGTTAAATTCAACAATGTACTTACCTGTTGGTGGTGATCGTGGTGATGCGTTACATCCGGTTCTTTCTCTGGAATTTGGTCCAACTCAACATGAAAGATGTAGAAGATGAAACCGTAGAGAGCCGGACCCAAACCGTTACACAGCCCGCGAATTCCCGTAATCATACCCTGACCCACACCTACAGAAACAAGAGCTTTACAGTCAGCCCTAAAGAATAACCCTGCATCTGTAACTTCTTATAACTCAGGAAAACCAACCTTGTTGATCCGGATCAGCTGTGCGGGAAATCAGGGCGCTAACAGCAGGGAACGTGATACTAGACATGGCGGCAACGGCTCCAGCTGCCCACATCATCCTGGAGATTGGAAACGATGCGTTGGACATTTCATTAGTAAAGAGTCATTACTTGTTACATTATTCTTAAAGCTACAGATTTGTTTTTTTTTTTGTATTGCTGTTTTTCATGATTTATTTTTCTCTTTATTTATCAATTTTATAAATTAAAACCAAGGCTTTCGGTCTTACCAAGGCTCCGATCCAAACCCATACCAGGCGAGTTGCAGAATCTGAAATCCCAATCCCAGCAAAATTGTGTTCTTGTTCCCGATGGAACGCATTAGTAAACTTAATACTACAGTCTGTAGATTAAAAATGTCACATTCAACATCACCCACATTAAAAAAATAATGAAATAAAATGCATTATTAGTATGTTTCTAAGAGGAAAATACTGACCTGTGCAACAATAGACAGCAATCCTAGAACAGCGATGAAAGCTGCAACACTTTCAGGTGAAAATCCCATTATCTGCATAAGAGGATAAAACAATAAAACTTTACGGTCCCGTTTGCTAACAGGATTTCGATAAACCAGACTTGACCCAGTAAACACAATTAATTAAACAGCAAGTCAAAGATTAACCACAGAGATAAATGAAATCTGTCTCTTGCCGTACCTGTTGCAGATAGAGGAAGAAGCTGGAGTATTGACCGGCCTCAGGCAGATACGACAGGAACACTGTTATACAGATGAGCAGAACCGTCGAGTCCTGACCCACTTTCCTCAGAGACTGCAGAGAGAAATATATTGACGTCTATAACCAAACTGTGTACGAATGTCATTTTTTTAACACTCTTCCTGATTTAAGAACAGCTCTTTGAACAATTTACATGCATTTGTTCTGTTCAAATTTCGCAAATAGTTACATGACTTTATTTTGTTAAATTTATTCTGTTTTGACTTCTCAGGAAATGTTTTATGAGTAATTTACAAATTGGCAGCAAACAATTCTTTCAGATATTCAAACCTTTTTCAGAGAATAACAAAAACTCAATTGTACAATTTACTCAGATCTCAAATTCATATCAACTGAGTCTTGACCCATCCGACTGCAGAGAAAAATTGTGTGTAAATGTAATACTTTAAATTTTAAAAAATGTAAAGTGGATATTGGTTATTTAATTGTGCAATAAACATATTACTCCTATTTTTACATTTAACATTTAAAATTAATCTTTAAAAATATTAAGAATTTAATAACACTAAAAATGCAATGTATTTAAAATGTTTTAAATGTATATAAAAATTGCTAAGAATTTTAACTGTCAGTCAATTATTAGTTTATTGGTCAATAAAATAAATAAAAAATAGCATCGGCTAAAATTTTACTATAGACACATCTCTATAAAAATATTGCACACGACACGTGCTGTGCTACTGCAGTTCGATATGGAAAAAAATCAATTATTACGTAATAAAATTAATATAAAAATAGTGAATTAACTAAATTAAACTATTAATAAATATCTTAATTATATCAAATAATACAAAATTTAACAACTTAAACAAAAACATGCAAAATAGACATTTACACAAAAACCAATAAAATTTACAAAAGCACATAAAAATTACTAAGATTATAACAAAAGTGAAAAATGGAAATATAAAAAGCTCATTCAAAATATCAATACATACTACAACAGTATATAAATAATATTAAAACAGAACTGTTTTCAGGGCAATCAAGAGATACATTTCATGACAAATACATTCAGATATCTAAACCTTGCAAATTTTAACATTAAAATTCAAAACTAAATTAGACATTGAAAAAGAAATGAATATGTGCATGCATGCGCGTGTGTGTGTCTGTGTGTAGCAAATATAGCAACTTGAACGTAAGTGTTGGCTGGAAATGTGCATACTGGAAGATAAAAATAATGAATCATAATAAAAACTCTAAAAGGTACAGCACATACACATGCTGTAGTAACGCTATTTGAGATCTTTCGCTTTGCATTTGGCCACACGCGTCACGGCCCCTTAAAATGTGTCTTCTAAGTTTGGCAGGACTGTATTAACCAATCAAAACCAAGAATAATCTTGTGGGAAACTACAGCAGACTTCAAAGAAATTCTTCAGAACAAACCACGTGTAAAAACAGCCTTATATGACATACATACAGAAAACTCCATTATGTTGACACCTCACGCTGTCGAGGGGAAATGGGCGCAAAAAAGTTTCCCTACAGAAAACCACACAGGATATGAGCGAAGTGTTGCATGGTGTCCTCTGTTTTTAAAATACATATTTCCAGCCAACACTCACACTCAAGTCACTATATTTGCAATGTAGTTAATGTCTGTAATGATAAATAAAACTGATTAAATGCTTTTATCAGTTGGGAATTGATTGGAGTGTGAAAAGAGGATTGTGATATTATTGTACCGACCATTTTAAACAAGCTACTTACAGTGAAGGGGTCTGCTTGTTCCCAAGATATTGGGGCGCCCCAGGATGCAGGTCTCATCTTTTCTGGCAGCGATTCAGGCACAGCCACCAGGATAAAGCAGATGTCCAGCATAGCGATGGCCGAAGCAAGAACTACTACCAGACTGTCTCCATACACCTGACTGAGATACGCGCCGATGGCCGGGCTTATCACCAGACTCGCCGCAAACGTGGCTGAGACCTTTTGGAGGAAGAACAGAGATGTTAATACAAAACAAAGCGGCAAAAAGAGAGATGCTGAGGTGTTGATGGGTTATACATACCATGCCGTAAGCCATACTGCGCTCATGCTCTTGGGTGATGTCAGCCACATAGGCGAATATAACTGAGAAGGTAACGGCAAACACTCCAGATACAGAGATAATGGCAAAGTACCACCTGAAACACAAAAGGATCGCTTTAAAATCTTCGCAAGCACGTAATCTAAGATGTACATGTGTATTACTAAATAGAAATAAATCGATATGTCGGTGAGACTGATATTTGGGCTTTTTGAGATGATCTGTATCGGCTACTAATCGATATTACAATCAGTATATTATATTACAAAAAAAATGATTAATTTTTCTCTTTTTTTTGTTGTTTTTTTTTATTTTGACAACAGAAAATAATATGAAAAAAAACGTCAAAAACACTGCGCACATCTGATTTGTTTTTTTTTAATTAAAATAAAAATAAATAATATATTTATATGAAATATATAATCTAAAAAATTAAATAATATATATAAATAATTAAGATTTATTAAACTTATAAATTAAAATTTTGATTAATATTAAATTAAATACTAAAAGTACAAAAAAAATTTAAATTATGAAATAAAATAATGAAAAAAAAATACATTAAAACAAAACTGATTTATTCAAATTATGAAACTAAATATAGAACACTAAAAACTAAAACTAATTCAAAATATTAAAAAAAAATATGTAGTGGACACAGAAAAAAATATTTATTTTTAAAGAGCAAACTTTTAAAAAAGATAAATCTTCAAAAATTTATATTAATTAAAATGACACATTAAATATTAAATTAATATTAAATCAACTAATGAAATGACAAAAAATAATAAAAATAAAATGACAAAAATAATAAATTAAATATTAAATATATTAAATTAATTAAAATAAATTCAACCTATTTAAATATTAAAAAAACTAATAAAAAATTACAAAATCATGTAACTAATCTACTAAAAAGTTGAGATTGAAAATATAAAAATTCAAGCTAATTCAAAGTAATAACAAACATTATAACAACATATAAATAATACTAAATTAACACTTTTTTCAAGGCTTTCAAAATGATATCTAAATCTGTAAACTTAAACATTAAATTAAAATCTTGAAAATAAAATAAAACAATTTATTTTAAATTAAATTTACATTTCTTTTAAATTGACATTTTATCTTCTAAACTTATAAAAAAAATAAACAGATATAATCTTTTATTTTGTGTCCAAAAAAACAACAAAACATGACATACCATGGGCTGATCTTCAATAAAGGAATCGGAGCACATGTGAAGAACACAGTGAGTAAAAGAAACGACTTCCTTCCCCACACATCTGACAGAGCACCAATCAGAGGAGCGCTTAAAAACGACAGCAGACCCTGCAAACGAAAACACGCCATTAATGAATCATGAACTGGATGATTAGGACGTAAACAGTATGACATTAAAGACGATACCTTGACCCCCTGAATCAAGCCATTCATGAGAAACGTGTGTTTCGGGAATGTTTCATGAAGAGCCTGCAGTCACATGACACACAAAACAACATCAGTTAAAACGCCCATGCGAGGGGATTTTGAACTTTGAAGCTTTCCTACATGATCATATTTCGCAATATAATAACAGAGACATACAATGGGTTTCTAACACCTGTAACATGAAATACACATCACCTGATATGAAAATAATATCTTGATTTAACAACTTACTCCCAAAGTAGGTGCTGTCAGCAAACCCCAAGCGAAGAACTCCAGAAATATGACAATGACGGCATGATAAACGCTGGGGGAACCAAAGCCTTGAGGCTGGAGAGAGAAGAACCAGAGATGTCAAGCACAGTGAAAAAACAAATCACACATCCTTTAAGCTTTGGTTTGGTTTTGACACAGAGAGATGACATGATTAGGACTGTTTGAGGCCTAATCTATCCAAATAGAGCATTGCACGTTTTCGTGACATGAATCATGCACCTGTTTTTTGAGTGCTGACCATATTATTTTGTGCTGTAGGCGAGATAAAACACATCCAAAGAGGAACTCAGGGAACTAGGTTCAAATTCAGACTTATTACAACCTACAGTTTTAATAAAATGAGCAAAATTGCAACTCTTGACAGAAAGTGAGCAGGACATTTTGATAACACGTCTACTTCCGTCAAGCCAGTCGTTTCTGGCGACATGTGGGTGAGGATATTAAAATGATTTGCAACTCGATGGGACTGACCACATTTACAAATGTGAGGAGCTTATTTGAGTTTAAAGCATTTTAGACAAATTACTGACCATATTTATTATCAATGGTCTACTTGTAAAGAAATGGCTGTTTTAGTTTTTAACTAAAACTATATTACAAATCTTTTTCAGTAATCGAAATAGAGATCAAATAAGTAAAATATAAATATTAAATAAAAAACGTAAATGGAAATTCAACTCAAGTAAAATAAGCTAAAGTACTAAAATCACTAAAACTAAAGAGAAATAAGTTAAAGCTAAACAAATATTAAAAAAAACCTACCAAAAATGACAAACGCACATAAGAAAATTACTAAAAATTACAAATTTTGTCAAGGCAATTAACTGAAATAAAATAAGTTGAATTACTTAAAGTTAAAGTGAAATAAATAAAGCTAAAAGGAAATGTAAAACTTGCAAAAGCACACAACTAAATTACTAAAACTTAAAAATGTTGCCTTGGGGACTAACTGAAAAATAATAAGGCTAAGTATTAAAATTACAAAAACTGAAATAAGATTAGAAAAAAATGTACACAAAAACTATTCAAAAGTACATAACAGAATTACTATGCTTAAATTAAAATGAAAAGCTAATTCAATTAAAACCAATAACTGAATTTTAAATTAAAAAGCTATTGTAATTTAAATTTTGAATAAATATAAAGTATATAAATAATACTTCAATTACACCGTTTTCAGGGCATTCTGGAGATACATTAGATCACAAATAGGCCTAAATTCAGATAAACTTAAACATGATTATGAGTAATCTGACAGACTCTATACTCAAATGACAAACATGAAGTTTGCATATCTGCCCTTACAAATCAGTACTATGGCAGTATAATAATAACATCAGATGATAATATTATTGTACTTTGATATGTATCATGGTATTGATTGACTATCATAAAAAAGGTAAAACTACGTTGCGTAATACTAATGAATATTCACAGTTTTGTTTAAATTTCATCATAACAGTGAAGTATAACACAAATGAATTATTTTCCCTATGTGTTTTGTATGATTAAAAACAGGAGAATATATTATATTTACAGCCATGAGCAAAGACAGGTGAGTTAGACATCTTTACACCCATTTAATGTGTCATCAAACCACCTGTGCATTAATAAAACCTTTAATTTTCAGATTTATGTCCTAATGTGATTTATTGATCATTACAGGAAGTAAATGTTGATGTTTAGAGTTATGAATGTCAGTTACACTCCACCAATGTGTGCTCCAAGCATTTTTTTCTTTCTTTCAGACATTAGCGTAATACTTATGTGTTTATTTAAGACTTAAACTTTCGTATCTGAGGTGTTTGTAAGTGTTTGTTGTGGTTGAATCCAGCAGACACTCACCGTTCCTCCATCCTTGATGATGATTTTCTTCGCCAGTAACAAACTGCGATTCACTCGCTTCTTCTTTTTCTGGGTCATATTATCATCCTAGTTCTTCACACCAGGTTAAAATCGGCTTCGTTTTAACGCAAACGCATGTGTATGGATGTGGAGTCGGACAAAGAAGAGGGAAGAGGGGGGAATTTGAGGAATTTTGAGCTGTGTTCCGTCCATTCAGTTTCGCATCATGTACACAGCAGCCATCTTCCCGAAGAGAGACGCATGGTGTGCGTCATGACGTTGCATCATTCGATTCCGCCTGGTCACGCCCGCACACAATGCGCACACGTGGTCAAAACACGAGTAAAGAATAATTAAAATACTTTCTTGCTTTTTTAAAAAAAATATGTATATATATATTTATATTCTATATTTATTACATAAGTCATTTCCCTTGTTATCTTTACTTTTTTTTACATAGCTTTTTCTTAGAAGTTCATGGAAATAACTATGATAATCATAATAATACTATAATTATAATACTATTATAATAACTGTATTAATTATACTACTATTACTACTATATATATATATATATATATATATATATATATATATATAT
>JAFVLL020038363.1:13425-92930 GCA_021397915.2 Tor tambroides | reverse complement strand
TGCCCACTTCTGATGAGCGCGTGCGAGCTCGTGTCCACTGGCTCTTAAATGTTTAAACTGGCAAAGCTTACATGAGTTTGGTTTAAATACAGATACAGGGGCTGTTCAGGTCTCATCTGTGCGCGCGCATTGAACGACACTCGCATTGAACAAGAGTGAATGGTTTGTCCACTTTTTTTTTTTTTTAAAATCGCTGTTGTTGTGATGTACTGGGAAGCCAGAATGCCCATCCATCAACAGAAGCGCACATTAGCAGAACCCTTTTTTTTTTTACGTGTTATTACAAACCATATTGCAGATGCGTTGTCAGACTGAAGATGAACCGCGGTCTTAGCGCGTGCCGAACCGTGTGGAGAACCGTACGGTTCGGTTTTTTTCCGCGAACCGTGCCACCCCTACTGTTTAGTATCATTGAGATACTATTATAGTTTTTATTAATAGTATTTGTTTTCCATTTTATCTAAATATTTGGTTATTTTGTTGTGTTTATCCCATTTTTATTCATTTTTGTTTTTATACGTCTACGTAGTTTTTATGATTGTTGATTTCAATTTGAGTTTTCGTTATTTTAGTACATTAAGTTAAATTTTAAAGTTAAAATTTAAATTAAAAGTTTAAATTAATATTAATTTTTTTTTAAAATAAGTTTTTTATTTTTATTTAATTTTAGATAATGTTTATTTCAAGTAACATTTTCTTTAATGGTTTATTTTAGTTAATTTAATAATCTTGCAGTGCATTTGCGAATTTTGGAGAATGTAGTATGTCATCAATGCATACAGAAAATCTGCAAAAACATACCACATACTGCAAAAATAGTATAAACGTAGTATGCTTAATCTAATGTTAATTAAAGACGATTGTTCATGGTAGTTCACACAGTGCATTAACAACTTTTGATTTTAAAAATGTATTAGTAAATGTTGAAATTAACATTAATACGATTAATAAATGCCGTAGAAGTATTGTTCAATGTTAGTCTGTTAACTATTGTAAGTACTACTGTATGAAACCATTTTCTCATATTTGCCATTTGTAAAGTTATGATTTCAGTGTCCTCAGATGTAAAAATACCTTCCTTTCTGTAGAAACTGGAGATGGTTCTGGCTCCCTTCACCACGCTCTTCCCCTTGGATGGTGTGGGAGACACTAACAGCTTCCTGCCTGAGAGGACCAACTTCCTGTCGCATTCTCTGCAGCAACTAGACCGCATCGACTCGCTCAGTGAGCAGGTCGGATTCCTGGAGGAGCGTATCGGAGCCTGTAAGCATATATTTGTGTGTATGAAACTTATCTGTACAATCCGTTTCAACTGATTAAATAAACACATCTTTATTAGGTGCCTGCCAGGAGAACTAGACGATCAAAGATGGGCTGGATCCTCTGACACAAGTGAAAGCGATATCTGAGAAGTCTAAATGAACAAACGCAGCACTGATTAAAGGCCTGAACCCCTTAAACATGTTCAATCCACTCAAAAAGCATGTAAGGGAACAAAATGTCAAACACACAAACTCCTGTTTGGCCAAAATTGAGCTTGGATATTTTGTAATATTTTTCTATGTATTTCTTTCATTTAATTCTTGGTGTAAGTGCAGCTGTATGGTCTCTCCAAGTTTGAGTCAGGAGAAATGTAAATTTACATATTTATAAGTTCATGTCCTTCCTGAGTATTGCTATTGGGAAAACAATACAAAATTGTCTTTTCTTTCCTTTTTTTGTATCATTTTTATGTTTAAATTTTTGTAATAAAATTGCTTAAACTTTGAATGTTTCTTGAGTTGTTGTTCACAATTTGTACAACATTGATTATCTGTGGTTTATAATTCTATAGTTTGGAGAAAAAATTGTTCCAGAAGTTATCTAAATTTGACAAAACCTGCTTTTACTATGGAGCTACAATAGTTTCAAAATTAGTATATTTATAAAATATGCAAACAAATTTAATTCACCTAACTCCTAATTCACCTAACACCTAACTTACAAGATATGAGTTGAAGTCCTGTTTGCAAATACATAAGCTTATTTTTGTGAATGTGAATTAAGCATTTGTGAATCATATTTTCTAAATATATTAAGCCAAGTATGCAAATGTTCAACCAAATTTACATTTCACAAAACATTTTTCTGCATTTCCAAATTATATATTTTGTGAATATAAATTAGGTTATGAATTTTATGAATTACTGTTTGCAAATATATAAACTGCTTTTTGTGAATGTGAATTGAGCATTTGTGAATATTTTGTAAACACATTATGTAAATATTCAACTAAATTCACAAAATATTTGTGAAATTTCCAAATTTCATTTTGTGAATAAATTGGGTCATGAATTTGTGAATTGCTGTTTTGCAATAACTTATTTTTATGAATGTGAATTGAGCATTGGTGAATCATATTTATTTTGTAAATATATTAATAAGCAAAGCATGCAAATGCACAACAAAATGTACATTCGCAAAATTAGATGCTGAGTTTGTGAATTTCTTTTTGGAGCTATATTAACTTTTGTGAATTTGCTTGCACATTTGTTAATCCATTAATTTTGACACTATTTTAGCTCCATACTTTAAGTGTGTATTTGCAATTGGATCACAAAATACTGATTTTTTTAAATATTAAAAAAAACTACAGATTATTTGAAAAAAGGAAAAAAGCTCCAACTCAAATAAAATGCACATCTAAAAATGCTAATATTTTTCTTTTTGGTTTTGTATAGCCTCTATAGTAATCATAAGGTAAGTCCTCATTTAAATTTACTAAATGTCGGCGGCGATAGCCTTGTGGGCAGCGCGCTAACATACAGTGCTGTTGCGCTTCGGGCATCTCGTGTTCAAATCCTGACCCGGGGACCTTTCCCAAACCCACCCTCTCTCTCTCACTTCACTTCCTGTCATATCTGATCTGTCCTATCACAATAAAGGCAAAAATAAATCTTAAAAAAAAAAAAAAAAAAAACAATTTAGGAAATGCGCAAGTAAATAGATTGACAGACAGACGTCAAGAACAACTTCTACCATTCCTATTTAAAAAAAACAGACGACTTTATTGACTCTTTGTCCTAGATGTTCTTAACACAGGTCGCATCCAGATTCTACCACAATCAACATTTTTATATATAATCATCGTCTTATATGACTTTACAATAGATTTTACAATGGGCTTTAGCTCATTTGTGTGTCGGGTCACCACCGGGTCTCACACACACACACACACATTCACACTCTCTCTCTCATACACACATAAACAAGGCTGCCCGTGAAATGTCTGACAGGTTCGTCTAACAGATCTTATAATCAGAGCGTTTACAAGCTTCACCTGTTGTACATCCTTAATAGCTTTGGTGAAAATCACACAACACCTTGTACACACTGTTTCGTGAACGCAGCACGGTTTTCAGTCAGCAGGACAAAAATGACATTGAAAACAAGGGGCTTATAAAAATCTGTGAACTAATACACAACATAAAAGGGTTTATATTTGTACTAAATAATAACAATAGGGCCTAATTTGGACATTTAGCAAAAACCAAACTGAACATTCGTTCAAAGCAAAATGTCTTTCAGCTCAACGAGCCAAGTACAATTCAGTCCTCTTAAATAATATTGTACATAGGCTATTAAATTAAGGATCAGATGTTATACATTCTTAATAAGAACTGCAACATCAAGCATTAAATATAAGATTCAACAATGCAATGTGATTAGAAAGTAATAACAAATATTCATCTTACTTTACTGCCCTAAGCTGTCGATACAGTCTGGTTTAATAAATAGGTGTTAAATAATTGCTCATTTTGAGATTAAATTGTGAATGCCATTTTCACATATTCAGATTTATATATATTTGTATAATTTTTTTAAAAAATATGGACTTTCTTGGTTAAACTGTAAAGTTGAGGATAAAGTTTAATACCTGATATATGAGCAGAAATAAGCTCATGACGATTACGTGACTCATTTCTAGAGCGCCATTTATGATCACGTTCGTCAACATCCACTTAAAAATATTACAAACCTCAGCATTTTACATTAGAATTTCTCGGGATCATTTTACAGCAGGTTTTGAAAGAAAAATCCACGTTTTGCAAACAAATGTAAAATAGATTTTTGATTTTGTCCTTCAAAATCTGACTATTAATAATAAAGGTTCTTAAACACATTTTAGTTAAATTGGCTGCTTAGATAACGCCATAGTCTATATAATGTGTTAGATAATACTTCGATTAGTTATTATAATAACAATTCCCTTGCAAATGGTTTTAAGTTTAAACAAAAGGATTGAAAATGTTAAATAGATTTTTAGAAATGAAAATATTATTTTGTAGCCTGAAAACAAACCAAAACAGGAAGTGAGCCAAGCACTGAACTAAAGCCACCCGGAACGTATTTTTATCCTAAACGCTAATCAAACAATCCTGATCAGAGATCAATAATCAATAGTGTTTTTCCACAATATTCTCTCATTATACGCAGCTGACCGCTGAGACACTTTGGACACATGGCACAGGAAGAAGCCGCACTTTGTAACGGTGACAATGGAGCTATACGTTACGAACTACACCTTTTAATGACAAAAGAGGAAACTGAATTAATAAGCAGTTTTCCGAATCGTTGGTTGTGACGACACAAAAATCTTTACTCTGGAGTGTACAGGACATTTCCAAATGAATCTTTTTGGTCAATGAATCGATAAAGTTATTTAAAACAATAAAGGGGCATGTCTAAAGAAAAATACTCTTGCATACGAAAAAGACAGAGAAATAAAACAAACACAGATGTTTGTCACCGATTTCCCATAATGCAAGCAGAGAACCTCGAAAAAAAGCGACCTACACAAATGAACGAAACAAGTCTTTGTAGATCAGTGAAAGGAAGAGAAACACAGAAAAGGCATGCATGTCGAACGCACATCCACGATGTTCTCAGGGCGTCGCTCCAAAACTCAACCTGTCGCCGACAAATGCAGTCCGAGCTGAACCGACATCGAAAATGACGTGGAACAAAGCGTCAAAACGCCGCTTAGCGCCCCCTGGAGTCCAACGGGAGATCAAAACTAGGCTAAGATAACATCTGCTGTATGTACTGTAGTCAAGGTGAATGTATGTGTGTCTGTCTGTCTGTATGGACATGTGTTCCTGCTTCATGAGGACGTCGGAGAGGATACTAAAGCGCCTGGCTGTCATGGTTAGCATCACCACCACCACCACGACGATGACGATGTAGTCTTAAGCCATCCTTGTTGTTGGAGCGAATGAAAGGGCGCGACAGCTGCAGGGCGCTCAGTGGGTGGACGGCCCATTGCTCTGCACTGTTTGGCCGGAGATCTCCAGGAAGGCCGAACGCATGATGCCAAACGATTGCTCGGAGAGCGTCGTCACATCGTCTGCCGTCAATCCCTTTGTCTCGATCTTTGGAAGGATTTTCAGAGTGATGCTTCCTGTTTCAAACAGTGCAGAAAACGTCATTACAGCCATATTAGCCGACATTATCATTAACATGCTCTTGTTTGTATGGAAGCTTTTTTTCCATAACATAAAAAATTCAAAAGATAATTGCGACTTTTAATCTCACAATTCGGACTTTTCTTCTCAGAACTGCAAGTTTATATTTCATGTTTTTTTTTTTTTAGTTTCTGCCCCCACTTTAAAAAAAAAAAAAAAAAAAAAAAAGTTGAGCCAACTTCAAATTTTAAGTCAACCAGCTTCAGCAGATTTTGAGTTCTCTCAATTAATTTTTGTAGGAGATTCTCAACTTTTTGTTGTATAAACTTAAAACAACAAGTTGAGAAAACACAAAAATCTGCTGAAGCTGGTTGCCTTAAAATTTTAAGTTGGCTCAACTTTTTTTTTTTTTTACAGTGCGCCTAATAAAAAAAACAAAAGAGGTAATTGTGACACTTTCTCTCGCAATTCTGACTTTCTCACAACTGTGAGTTTTTCGTAAGTCTTTTTTTCCCTCATAATTGTGCGTTTACATCTCAATTTTTTTTTACTGCACGAAATTAAAAAAAAAAAATAAAATAAAAAAGAATTCTGCTCACAATTCTGCTTTTTTGTTTCTGACTCAGAATTTAAACTAATTAGATCTCGCAATCCTTGGTTTTCTTTAGAATTGAACGTTTACATCTCGCAATTGTTTTTTTTTTCCCATCATGGAATTCAACCAAAAAAAGTAATTCTGACTTTTCTTGCAATTCTTTCGCAATTCCAATTTTTATATCTGACAATTCGGACACAGAGAATACCCAAATAAACATGTCAAAATTCAGATTTTCAAGTTTATGTCTCACAATTCTGTTATTCTTCCTTAGATTTGTGTGTCTACATTCCATTTTTTTCGTCATAGAATAAAAAGCAAAAAAGTAATTGTGACTTCTCGCAATTGCGAGTTTATCTCTCACAATTGACTTTTTACTCAGAATTGTGACTTTACATCTTCCAATTCTGTTTTTTGTTTCTGCAACAGAATTAAAAAAACAAGAGGTAATTGCGTCTTTATCAAACAAATCTGACTTTTTTTTTTTACAACTGCGAGTTTACATCTCACAATTCCGTTTTCGCCACAGAATAAAAATTAAACATTTTTAATTTTTTAATCTCACAATTCAGACTTTTCATCTTAGAATTCCGAGTTTTAATCTTTTTTTTTTTTTCTCAGAACTGCAAGACTCAGTACTGAGAGGAAAAAAGTAAAAAATTAAGAGATAAAAAGTCATAATTATCTTTTTTATCATGTGGCAGAAACTCAAGCACTAATAAAAATGTCTCTCGACGCATTACAAGGAATAATTCATTAATAAACAACAACAACTGAAAGTTTAGTTTGATCCTCATACACTATGTTTTTAGAGAACTCTGAGTATAGCACACAGATCATATGCGTTACTATTTCTACTATTTTTCATAAGCACAGAGGTTTAGAACAACACGAAGAAGGGTAAATGAAAGGATTTTCACTTTTTGGTGAGCTATTCACACAAAAGGACACAAAAGGCCTTTTGTTTCTCCATAACAATTGTTTGTAATGTGCATTACCTGATTTGAACTCTTTCTCTTTTCGTAGGTAGAAGTTACTGTAGGAAGAGAAGACGATGGGTATGATGGGAACCTGAGAGAGAAAGAAAGAGAGGGACGGTTGGACAGTGTGCAGCGCAGCAGACAGTAAGCCAACAGGGATTAGAAACGCTCTCACACACAAAAATACGATCACACACAGACTGAACTATCCTCCCAGACTAATAATAGACCCAGAGAGTCATCGTTTCTCATGACGACACAGCTGGACATTAATATCAAAAGATCATTAATCAGTAATATCAAAAGATGTGACTCTAAATTATGAAGGACTAGGAATGCCACAAAAATGAAACAAACAAATAAAATAATAGAAATTAAACAAATAGTAATTTTAAAATTCTAAACAAATATAAAATAAATGTAAACTGACAAATAAATATTTTAAATGGTTTCATTCATGTTTAAAGACATAGGTAAATATAACAATAAAATGACATCAATTTAAATGTTAAATTGCATTTTGAAGGGTAATAATTTTGCATATATTTTATATTTTACATGTAAAACATGCATACAATAAATAAAAATATTAATAATTATATTAAAGGATCAACTACTAATTTATTTAAAAATTCTAAATATCAAATAAATATAAATCGACAAATTAAAAATTCATTTTCAAAAATGTAGTTAAATAAAACAATAAAATTAATTAATTTAAATATTAAACTGCATTTTAAAAGGCTACAAATATGATGAACATACCTATATAAATATAAACATAATAAATAAATCAAATAAACATAAATTGACAAATAAATGTTTAAATGTATTTAATAGAATGATTCAATAATAATATTAAATTGCATTCTACATTTTTATTTTACACTCATTTATATAAATATTTTTTTCCAAGCTTATTTGCTGAAATTCCTACTTTATTTAGACCATGTATAAAATTCCTAGGGTGCACGTTATATCTGTACAATGCCAAAATGCAAAAGACAGATATAAAAAGATAAGATAACGCACAGATTGTTCACATAATTTACCTTAACTAATGAGAACCATCAGGCCTCCATTACTTTGGTCTAGATTAAGTGATGTCTGTCTGCCTTAACTCAGCGCTCATCTGGTTTTGATTATGTCGGCCTGCCATTTTTGATATCAGTATGCATCATCACACACATGATTCATATTACTTTATTCTGAACTTAAAAAGCAGCTACACACAAACTTTAAAAAAAAAAAAAAAAAGTTTTCAGCACAAATTCCTCATTCGGTAACCTCATATGAACTTGTGACAAATGATCTACATGTACAGTCATTACAGCAGTCATCCAAAACATTTTCTTGTGGCCATGGAAATGTAGTTGTAGTGTTTTACTTTTAATTGAGAGAAAGTTTTGTGGTTTGATTAGCTTCGAGGCTTTGTCAGCACTGAGACTAATCAATATGCTAGTGCTCTCCTAAAAGCTGAAAAAATAAAATATTTCAAATTTGCACTTGAAATGCACAGTCCTTCGACTGAAGCAAAAATATTGAAAACCACAAAGTGGTTTAGTCAGCTGTGACGCAAACTATTGTCTATTATAAAATGAAAAAAGGGAAGCATTTTTTATGACCTGCCCTAACATCCTGTTTCAAAAGAACATATGTCAAAACAACAAGAAAAACTGCTTTCAAACCATTGACAGGGGCCTATAACTTAACGGGAATTCAAAAAACAATGTACAAATCATTAATTATTTGTTAAACGACACAAATGGCAGTCACCTGTTTTTGGCATCTCATAACTAACTAGCAAGTAACACCTACAATAAAATATTTAAAGATATGTTTTAAAATATAATACTTATTTTAAATGCTAATATTTACCTTTAAAATGTAGTTAAATTTACCAATAATAAAATATTAATTAGCATTTTAAAAGGTTAATAATTTTGCATATATCTTTATATTTACATGTATAAATATATGCACAAAATAAATAAAATAATATTTGTATAACAATTCTAATTAAATATAAACTAACAAATAAATACTGAAAATTATTTATTTCGTTTAAGATTGTAGTTAAATATAACAATAAATTACTAATTAATTTACATATTAAACTGCTTTTAAAAAAGATAAAGAATTTATTGATAAATATATATATATATATATATATATATATATATGAATATATTTCTACATTTTACATATGTAAATAAATAAACATACAAATAAATAAATCAACTATTTTAAAATTCTAAATAAATATGAAAAATAAATGTTTAAAATGGTTTAATTCATGTTTTTAAATATTAACTCATGTTTTCAAATGTAGTTAAATATAACAGAATTATCCAACAATAACATTAAATTGCATGTATATATGTAATTAAACGGGAAGCTTAAAAACTGAAACAGGAAGTATTAATGTCAAAAAAACTGCCAAGCGTTTCATTTTTCCAATACAATCCAATTGGCTTAACTCTCAAGTTTATTCACAAGCCCCTTGAAAGAAAGAAACACTGAAGGAATGTTTCATGTGGCTTTGGAAATGAGTTTGCTCAGATCAAAATGCACCAGAGTGAAAGTTTTTATGTGGCTGTGCTAAAACAACACAGGAGCTGAACACTAAACAAGGAAGGATAGCTCTCTCTGCTGGTGAAGACAAGACACAACACCACATGAGTAAAGCCAGTCTCCATTACGCCCTCCGACCTCTGACATGGGTTGCATGGGTTAATGAAGAACCTTTGAGCTCAAGCTTGTTCAGGCTATGCCAGGTAAATTACTAAAGCTATGTACTTTGCACTTGCAGGTCAGGTTATATCAGGTCAAGTGTAAGTGAAGGAGTCTAGGAGCAACACTCACCTGTGCTTGAATGGCCAGATGAAACGCTCCCTTTTTAAAGGGCAAAAGCCCGCCGTTCTGATTCCGTGTGCCTTCTGGAAACACCCACAATCGGATCTAGAGAAAGTTCAATGCAATCACAAAATGAGATTGTTTACAGCACCTCTTCCTTACAACATCCCTACTACAAGCACTAAAGACTGATAGTATTAGATCATGCAATATTAAATAAACAGATGGCAATGACATCTCCACCATTGTTTGAACGTTTAGCATTGAAAAATAATGCAAGTTAATAGAAAACAACAGTCCATGTCTTCAGTGGTCTTGGTTTTATTTTCCCATTCATTTTCTCTATAGAAACCTCTTAGTTCTAAGCCATCAACCAAATAAACTTCATATACAAATTAAGCAAAAAGTATTTTAAAAACAGGAAAAATGGTCAAAAGGTCAAAGCAGTTTTATTTTAAGATATTGAGATACTAGTTTTATCTTAAATTTGATTTTTATATTTCCTACTCATGATAATTTTATTTAAAGTTTTAATAATTTTGGGTGTTTTTGTCATTTTTTTTTATTATTATTTTTTTTTTAATATGTCTATTTTATTTAAAATAAAAATGTCAAATCTTGCCTTTGAAACTTGCTGGAATAAAACAAGTTTATTTCATTTCATGTCATTTTCATATATATATAGTTTTTACTGAAGTATAATAACCCTGGGTCAAAGAGAATGAACTACAATCACTGAAGCATTGCAAATAATGTACTAAAAACAATATAAAACTAATGATAACTGTGCAAATGACTGCTGATTTTAAGCACAAAAACAAAATATTTTTAATGTGCATCAAATTATACATTACAGCTAAAAGTGTGAGGTCTGTGAAACTTTTTAATATTTTTGGAAAGTCTTTTCTGCTTACCAAGGCTGCATTTATTTTATGAAAAATACAGTAAAAACAATAATATTGTGAAAAAATATTACAATTAAAAATACCTGTTTTCTATTTGAATAAATATTAAAATGCAATTTATTCCCGTGATGCAAAACTGAATTTTCCTCATTTTTGTGCTAACCATGATACATTTATTAAAAGTTTAGTCTTCAAGGAAAGTTCAAAAGAGCAGCATTTATTCGAAACAGAAATCTTTTGTAAAATTATAAATGCCTTTACTGTCACTTTTGATCAATTTAATGCATCCTAGCTTAATAAAAGCATTATTTTCTTTAAAAAATCGTACCGAATGCAAACTTATGAACAGTAGTGTACATATATACAACTATATAATACTGTATGAGGACCTTGTCCTGAATTTGGCTATTAAATGCAACTTTAATACACTTTAATGGGATCACATAACATCAATTAATAACCTAAAAGCTTATGCAAAGTGGTTCAAACTGAATGAATTGTTGGGTAAACTACCATTTGTCAGATGTGAGATCTTGGCAAAGACAGACCTTGTCAGCCAACATGGTTTTAGCGGCGTCACTCATGACGTTCTTGGCGTCGCTGGTCTTTTGGCGGTTGATGAAGACGATTCCTCCCAGCCAGCAAATCATGCCCACCGTCCCGGCCCATATCAGCTCCTTCTTAGCGATCATGGTGCAGCGGTCCGGCAGGATCTCCATCATGCCTGCAGAGAGGAGGAGAGAATCAGCACAGAAAGACTGGCTGCACAAATACCATCATGTGACATCTGGGTGTGTGCACATAGAAAGAAGTGCGTCCATGCAGGTCTGGTCATGCAGATTTGATCCTGTGGTAATAATAATAGTAATACTGAACACACTGTGTTGTGTTGATTGGTCGAGTGTATTCGCTCACCTAGCACGTCGAGTGATGATTGGTGGTTGGAGATGATGACGTATGGTCCGTCTGTCTGCAGATGTTCCCAACCGCTGACCTGATAGCGCAGACCCAGGAAGTACTTCACATGGCGAACTATGAACCGGACGACCCTACAGGAAATAAAGACATTACAATCCAGAACATGGTCAATAGCAATCATTCAAGTCATCCATTTTCACAAATATGGCTTCTAGATAGCTTTCAATGCAAGTCTATGGGACTTTTCCACTGTTTATCGGCCACCAGCCACAAATCAAACGTTTTAGAAATGTAACAGCCCATTAAAACTGAGGTATTGCTCATGTCTGCAACATAAATCATTGTTGTTCAAATCTCTGGCTCCAAGTCTAAGCAGGCGTAGATAGAAGCACTAACAAGACAGATCAACCACTAAAAAGCGCTGCAGGAATGATGCATTTTTGTAGACCAAAACAGAGAAACGAGCATTTTAGCACTTGCGGCTCCATTGTCTTGAGGTCAGTGTGTTTTTTTGGTTAAAAGCCTTAAACGATGTCTGTTGTGAACACAAGATCAAAATATATTACATTACTTTTTGGTAATTCCCTCTTTAGAGGCTATCATTTATAGTCTATGTCTTCTGGTGATTGTATATAGGCTTCAATTCATAAAAGTTGTGTTCATTTGTTTATTATTATCATGATGAACAAAACATGTAAGAATCATAACCTTTGGTTGGTTATAGAGCTTATTTTCTGCAATAATCCAAAAGCCAGTGGGAAAATCCTATTGGTTTTTTTGGAACCAGGGTGATGCTAACTTGTGTATTTACTGCAAAAATATGGTATCACTGCAGCTCTCTATGTAATTATACTGATTTCTTGTAGTCTGAAATGGTTTGTTTTAATGTATGAATGCATCTGTATGTGTGCAAGAGACAGGGTTATTAAGTTAACTAAAAGGAAAAAAAAAAAAAAAAACTAATAACATTTTTGTTCAATATTTTTGTTAAAATAAAGCTAAAATAATACAATAAAATATAAAGAAATACAATAAAATAAAATATTAGACAAAAAAACTGAACAAAAATGTTTAAACTGAAGCACTAAATTTACTAACTGGAAATAAATAAAAATAAATTAACTGTTACAATGAAAACTAACTGTAAACTAATAAAAATTACAAAAAAAACTAAAAATACACATAAAATACCAAAATATTAAACTGAAAACTGCAAATATAAAAATTATGCTAATTCAAAATATTAATAAAAACTATGAAAATGTATAAGTAATACTAAAATAACAGTATTGTCAAATCTAAATTATTTGATGTTTATCATGGGATGTTGTGCGACAAAAAAAGAGATTACAGATCCAGTATCTGTGAGACCTCTGAACACACAAGAGGCTCATATCAGTAATGTGAATATATGGAGCAAACGCAGGCAAAAAACATCTGCGGTTATATAACACCGCAGCTGAGGAGAGTCAACAAAACTCTGCCGGATTCGTTCAAACACTTCAGGATCCTGAGAGATGATTCACAGTCTAATTATGAGACGGACTGATGACTGTGGGTTACAATGAATCATGTAGGAATATTTTGTAGTTTATGGGTGAATGTTATGCTAAACCATTAACCTCAAGTATGAGCAACAGTAAAAGAGATGCTTGACTTGGCAAAGCACTAAACATTTAATGCTAATTTGATTTTACTGAGCTCTGGTTTCCTCGAACAAGGAACAAACAAGGTTTTTACACTGACAATATTTCCAGCAATGCTTTGACATGAATCTTTGTCCTCATTACACGTCACCGCACAAGTGATTGTTGTGAAATTACCCCGAGGCTTTGAGTTTTGACACGTTCTGAATAGTAAACAACAGCTCACTGCATAGCGATCTCGCTTTTAGCAGTCACTGCATGTGCGTTTTGGTATAGAGTGAAACGTCTTTGAGACAAGAGTCTGAGCCTGTTCTGTGCCGTTATTACCATACATCTAGATTATGTGAAATTGCTTAGATTTTATCATGCATAATTTTTTCTTATTAATATTATTTAATATAGTACCATTAAAATACCATGGTATATTTTGCAGTACACTAGTGTTCGCAGTTGATAAGATCTTCTGAAAGGTAAATGTTTTTGAAAGTTGTCTGTTATGTTCATCGAGGCTGCGTTTAATTGATCAAAAATACAGTAAAAACAGTAATATTGTGAAATATTATTACTATTTCAAATAGGTGTTTTCTATTTGAGTAACTATTAAAATGCCATTTATTCCAGTGATGCAAAGCTGAATTTCCAGCATCATTACTCCAGTCTTCAGTGTCACATGATGCTTCAGAAATCACTTTAATAGGTTGATTTGCTGCTCAAGAAACATTTCTGATTATTAGCAATGTTGAAAACAGTTTTGTGAAAATGTGAGGCTTTTTTCAGGATTCTCTGATGAACAGAAAATTAAAAAAAAAAAACAAAAAAAAACAGTATTTATTTGAAATCTTTTGTAACATTATACGTTTACTGTCACTTTTGATCAATTTAATGCATCCTTACTGAATAAAAGTATTAACTTCATTCAAAAAAAACCTTACTAACCCCCTAACTTTTGAACACAACAGAGATGCAAATGCTGACAACATGCTAAATTTAATGACAATGCATAATGCTTTAAATACAAAAATTTACTCTAATTAAAAAAAAAAAAATTTAAATAAAACAAAAATACCATTTTGTACATTAATTGGACATTAATTAACATCAGGGTTTAAAAGCAGCTCAGTATTACCACCAGCTTTGTAAAAAAAAAAAAACACAGTAGCATCACTTCATTCTTTTTATTTGTTATTACACGCGTCCTAAATAAACTCTGTTATCAGAAATTTCAACCTGTTCTCTGACACATTACCCTGGTACACCAGAAGAAGGAACACAAGCGTTTAAAGCCTGCCAAGCTCGGCTGTTATTGTATATCTGAAACTTCACGAGTAGTTTATCAACATCACAGATCACAATTTAGATTCAAGGTCACGACAGTCTATATGAGATGTTTATTCCAGCGTAATTTAATTACCATCATGTCATTTCAAACCTTTTTGGCTTTATTTCTATTGTGACACATAAATGGAGATATTTTGAATAATGTACAGACAAGGATTATTATATAAAACTCAAACTAAAACCATAAAATCATTTTGTTACATTGTTACTTAAAATAAACGTTAAACGATAAATAAAAAAATTTAAAAAAGCCAAAGTGACATTTTTCATTGTCATTTAGTTTAACTTGGTGTACTAAAATCACTAAAACTATAACTAGCCTATATATAAATGTATATATATTAAAACATTTCAAGATCCAAGATATTTAAAAAATATGTAACAGTATCTTTATGATACAAAAATAACACTGGGTCACTGGCACAGGCCTCTTTTTTCCAGTTTTAATGAATGGGGACTGGAGCTCAATCCCATAAAAATAAATCATTAAAGTATTACAAAACAACTTGTGCAACATACTCCAAGTCTCCTGAAGTCTGCCCTAGCTCTCTTCATCATAATCACGAGAATCCACCAAAAAGAATTAGCAACATCTGATTCACAAAACTATCATTTTTGAGTCAGATCATTGCAACGATTCATTCAATCATGAATCAAACCGCTTCTGTTCTCAAGCTCAACACACTGACTTAATGAACAACATGCAATTTATTAACTTGTATATTAATTTAGCATATTTTATTACAATTTTTATACCAATAAATTTTAGATGTCACATCATATATCACTGTGCAACTTAGTTGTAATTGTACTATTGTTATTTGTATTTTTTTAACATTACTTGTGATGTTTTATATATTATTTATCAACTAATCTTTTATTCCTGGCCAGGGACTGCAGATGTCCCTATTTAAAAAAAGAATTATAATAATAAATAAATAAATAAAACAATATGATTGTGGCATTTAACAGCTCATTAGAGGGAAAATAACCAATTAATAACAAATTACGTTATTTGTTGTGACATGACTTCAGAAGACACTGAAAAAAGAAACTTAGTATTAATTTGAAACCATTTTTATTTAGTAATTCCTAGAAAATTCCACAAATTATTACGAAAAAATGGCAATTAATATACTGAATTAAATGTGAAATTTTGAGGTATAATACTCCAATAATCTGTTTAATTCACAACTTCCAACATTTTTTATAGCATAGTTTTACGGTACTTTTGCATCCTTTTGAAAGCTCTAGTTCTTATTCATTGCAAGTGCAAGGAAAAGAATAAACCGATTTTGTGCTACAAGGAAAAAAGTCATTCAGATTTGGAACGACATGAGAGACATCCTTTTCATTTCTGGCTGAACTCTCTTGATCAAATCTGACCTCTATCTCTATATGCCTTGTCATCTCTCTCCTTTTAACTAATAAGTTCATCATCCTTGCTGCATCAGCTCACCGGCTCAATCACTCTTTCATATCACACTGATAAAGAGAGAGAGAAAAAGAAAGCGAGAGATCCAGAAAAACTTAAAAGTGAAGAACAACACTGATGCAACAAGACACCACCCATCGTCCCTCGCATCATGTGGTCTGTTGTTGGTTAATATGGGTGTTAGGTCACCCTGTTAAAACGGACTCAACGGCCATGACCAAAACACTTAAGCTCACATAAAGTGGTTTGCACATATTTGGCACGATTGGATTCTAGTATGTACAGTACCTGCACACATGTCAACACACGATAGTTGAGCTACAGTAAGCGTACACCAGCCCTGACACGCGAGCTCATCCTCTCCCGGCGTAATTACCGGGTAACGTCGCACCCCCACGTTCAAACACGGTCCTGAACAGACCTGGACAGATTCACCTGTGAACTACAAACCCCACACTGACAACTTCAATCACTAAACAGCAGGTATAAAATATCACTGAACTTCAACTTTGGAGAGATGATGTGTTTAACAACTGCAATAAATGGACGTTTTATTCTGTGGCGCCTAGTGTGTTCATTGTACCATGCGTGTGAATAAACCGACTGTTATGAAGAGCAGAAATTGTGTCGTTTTTAATGAGCATGTCAAATGGTCTCTTTCAAAGTTATGTAAAAGCTGCAGAACATCGGGACAGGCGCTGACGGGAACTTTTGTGCGTATGCAGACCTCAGGTCTCCAATTTTCATATCGCATGCAGTCTATTAGTGAAGGCCACATGCACCACAGTGCTGCTTTTCATAACAGGTAATGCAGAACACATGAGATCCTGATCCTGGGTATGTTAAAATAAATAAATAAATAAAATATTAAAAAAAGCATCACTTCTCATTTTATTTTAGTTTAACTTCAAGATTTAAAATAAAGTTGAAAAACTAACAAGATCTATACTGATAGAAATAATAAAACAATAAATTAGGCTACTGAAAGTTTATGAAACTTAACTTTAAAATTACTACAATAGTAGTATATCAACTGGTGCCGTTGACATTACGGTGTGAGATGTCTTACTCTTACTAAAACAGCATTTTGTTAATTATTTTATAATTGGCACTCAAGCATACACCTTTTATGGCTTCTTAATTGAGATTACATGGAACATTTGTACTTTAAAAAAATGTCTCACCTAAGCAGGTCTATCATTTAACTAAAAACAAAAATAAAATTGATTTAATAATGAATCAAATTTAATAATAACCAGAATTAAATATATTTACATTCCACATAAGGCTGTTTTTATATACATTTTTTGATGATATAATTACATCTCTACTCCAATCCGCTGTTGAAATATAAACATTTAAATAGTAGCTGTACTAAAAACTTGTTTTCATGATGATAGATTTATTCAACCATACATTAAATTCCATTCTGCTCAATGTTTTTGCCTCTCTGAATCCAGTTTTTTTTTTCTTTCGGCCAAATATGTTTGGTTGCCAAAATTTCAGTGCATCAGCTGTTCATACTGATTTTACACAATAGTTTTGCGTTATTTGTGAGGGCCAAACTTTTAAATGCTTCATAAAAGGACTAAATGTCCAGGTTCAATGTATAAAGCATCATTCTAGCTAAAGCTTACATAAAATAATTCAGATTCGTTCCTCAGTTTGTAACAAAACTGTTGTCAATAATCCTTAAAGGTGCAGTCACATTTACAAATGTTTGACGTATTTTCGCAAACAAAATCCAGTTATTTCAACTGGAATCCACACAATTTGGAATTTCCCATGACAACAGACAACAGAGTTTCTGTTAAAGGGATAGTTCACCCAAAAATGAAAATTTGATGTTTATCTGCTTACCCCAAGGGCATCCAAGATGTAGGTGACTTTGTTTCTTCAGTAGAACACAAACGAAGATTTTTAACTCAAACCGTTGCAGTCTGTCAGTCATATAATGGCAGTCAATGGGACTCATGGCTTTGAGAGAAAAAAAACAAACAAAAAAACATACACAGACAAAACCAAATTAAACCCTGTGGCTCGTGACGATTCATTGAGGTCTAAAGACACGAAACGATCTGTCTGTGCAAGAAACTGAACAGTATTTATACTTCTTGTTTTACGGCAGATCGCAGACTTATAAGTGCATTACCGCCACCTATCTCTCAAATGGACCATTGACACTCCTAATTGAGATTGTAGATAGAGTGTCAATGGTCCATTTGAGAGATAGGTGGCAGTAATGCACTAATAAGTCTGCGATCCACCATAAAGCAAGAAGAAGATGATGTGTTATGAGCTGGCTGTTGTGTGAACAGGACTGTTGGACCATGGGCGGATCAAAGGTTAAAAAAAAAAAAAACCAATATAAATACTGTTCAGTTTATTGCACAGACCAATTGTTTCGTGTCTTTAGACCTCAATGTGTTGTCACGAGCTGCAGGGTTTAATTTGGTTTTTGTCTGTGTATGTTTTTTTTTTCTCAAAGCCGTGAGTCCCATTGACTGCCATTATATGACTGACAGACTGCAACGGTTTGAGTTAAAAATCTTCGTTTGTGTTCTACTGAAGAAACAAAGTCACCTAAATCTTGGATGCCCTTGGGGTAAGCAGATAAACATCAAATTTTCATTTTTGGGTGAACTATCCCTTTAACATTAGTGAAAAACTTGACAACAGACTTTTTTCGTTTGAGAAATTTCGTTAAATTGATCGCACCTTAACTCTAAAACTATAGGGGGAAAATTTTAAATTAAATTTAAATAATTTCTGCATCAATTGTTTTTTTTAACAAAACGACTCGGGAAAAAAAATCACATCACGATTACTTATTTTAATATATGGACAGTCCAAGTTTCTGTCAATCAATGAATGTTGACTTTGACAGTGAGGGACGTTCCACTGTTCTAGAACGTCTGTTACCATGACAGCAACATTCTAGAGTGTTACGGAAGGTTTCAAAGTGATTTTCGGCGCGAACATTGACTCTAAACTGATGGCCTGGAATCCGCAATCAACCGATCAACTGTCCAATGTGTGGAACGCGTGTGACTGTTGATTTTAATCTGGCACCATCGACCAGCATGAATTCTGCACCAGCGGAGCCATGAGACCAATCCATCACGACCTCATTAATACAAACTAGAAAGTCTTGGCTCGGACAAACTAGAGCATGCGTTACTAGCAACCCACATCCGTTTAAGACCTTCCTAGCATATAATCAGAAAACAAACACGCTTTGGTCGCCATCTCTGCCTTGCACAAGACGCTAAAGCAGCTAGCACGCAGCTTAAACACTCACGAGAGGCAAAATGCACGCGCGCTAACCACATATTTACATCTCCTTATGCTGGTAAACCACACAGAGCTTAATTTATTCGTGCATCACCCTGATATCGCATTAAATGTACTATACAGAGGCCTGCATGTGTTCTCGCGTGAACTGTACTTAGCGAACTGGCTAAAGATTCACTACCGTGATCCGAACATCTGTCCGGGGTAAACAGATGCAATGCATTCCGTTACAATTGCATTCTCTTTTCAGTCATTAGAAGCATATGTGGGTGTATAAAAGAGCATTTTACAGGGTTTAAATGATAAAAGGTATGACTATGTATACAGAAACCTGATTTAGTCAATTTAATATATGTTTGATATGTTTCCAAGCCATATTTGTTACTGTAACACTCTATTACCACATAAAATGACAGCACAGTGTCCTAAAGCAATGCACGAGTGAAGAAACGTAACGTTATGTGACTTGCGTTGTTGACAACTCACCTCATATTCTCAATGTCCCTGCCGCCGCTTTTCAGAATGCAAATCGGTATGGCGATAACGGCCAGCAGCATCATGTACGCCACATAGAAGCACTTTTTGAAATAGAAAACGAACGTGCTGCTGGTCCATAACAGGAGCGGGAGCACCAGCAGCACAGGCAGCATCCACATGGCATCCATTCCCGCGACTAGCGCCTCTTTCCCGGCTGTAGAGAAATGATAGAAGGCCAGCGGTGTGAGTAGAGGGGGATCAACTCAGAACCGAGTCTACATCAGACACCGCGTCCAAGTCGCACCCTTCAGCAACTTTACCGTTCTCCCTGTTTGTCGTGTACGTAATACCGGGCGAATGATGTGGATGTCAACAAGAAGCGGAGATTTTTGGAGAACCAGGCGAGGGTTATCTACTGAGAGCGCTGCGTGTGTGTAACTGGCGCTGTTTGATTCGCGAATCGTTCTTTTGAACCGATTCTTTGAGATGATTCTGTCTAAGTGTTGGTGAATGACTCGCTTACAACTAGAAATTTCCATCAAACTACCACAACTATAGTTACTTAGTTTAAACAGCTAAACGTTGTATTATCAAACATTGTACAATAAATAAATAAATACATTTTTAAAAAATTATAGCCTATATTGCAGTTGTTTTTTGTAACAATAGTGGCTCTTTAATTTATCTTTTTTTCCTGTCACTGTTTGTGTGTATGCTTTATCAATATTATATGCAAAAAATTACTACTAATAATAGTAATTTTATTAATAAATATACTATTAATAAGCCTGATGATAAAATACCAAAAATACGTTCAGGCCAGTGTTAGCGAATATCTTGTTCTTTATTTATTATATTATTATTCATTGTTAATATAATTTTCTTTTTTTTATTTGATCATTTTTCTGTCACTTTGCACGTATATTTATGCTTTGGCAGTATGCAAAGCAATAAATAAAATACATTTAATATAATGAACACACAGTACAAATAAATAATAATATGCAATATTAATGCATATTTTGCATAAAACGATTGAGGGTTACAGTATACGTTTAAAAATTATGATAATGAAAAAAACTAATTGTTTTTGTAGTCAAATGATGAAGTTATTGTTGTATTAACAAGCAAAATTAAAACTACATGGCACGTTGTTAGTGTAAAAACTTTTGAGCTTCTAAAGTCTTAAATACTAGAACAACTGAGAGATGATTTGGTTGAATTGGTCGACCCAGTGAACCGTTTTCAGTTCACTGAAACGAACCGCCCGAACGAACCGATTCGCTCCAATGAATCGGACTTCCCCACGCTCTATTTTATGCACAAAAGCCCCTGCTGTAAGTTTGAATCCCTCCCATGTGTGTTTCCGGGTACTGGTTGCTTGTGTTTCCCTGTCATGTGTATTTGGTGCAGTGTTACCTGTAACTACTTTATTAGAACAGACACATGTGTGCCAACATTTGGAGTGTGTAAGAAATGCCTGGAAAGTTCTGGAACAGTGCAGTGTACAGTTTCTTATGAAAATTTTCTGCACTGTTAACAGGACCATCAAGTTACAGGGACAAGTCCTGAGCACTGATCCCACCGAACTAAAGTATTTACATCTGATCTGATTATGTAAATATCTAATGGAAAAGACAAATGTGTCTGTGCAAACTGTGCATACTTAATGTCCAATCTGTGTGGGTATTTTACATGCTGTTTAAACAAAAAAGAGGATTATAGTTTAATACATTTGAAAAATTTGCAGTGCATTAATAATTCTTATTTTTGCACAATAAAAAAAACCATCATCAGTAAAAATACAGCAATGCACTGCATTAATTTGAAGGAATTTTCCATATTGATTTTTTTTTTTTTTTTTTTTTTTTTTTTTTTTTTTTTTGGCAGGTGTTTTACCTGTATTTTGAATTTTGCACTTCATTGCATTGTGTTTTAGAGTTAACGGAAATGTCCATAAAATTACTGGACAATGTCCTGGCAGAAAATTACCAGTTCAGTTTCCATCTATTCATTCATATATTTACTTACTTTACTTACTTACTGTGTGCATTAAAAACAATTTGTTCCATAGGCACAGCACAAATACTGTACTTTACTGTTTGTAGATTAATACAATGTGCTATATTCAGAGTTATTATTCCATAAAAAAAACTTTTTTTACTTGAAATAAAATGATAACTGAAATAAAATATAAAATGAATTTGATGTATTAAGACATTTTTATTAATTTATATATTTATTATTTTTATTTATAAAATGACTAAAACTTCAACTAAAATGAAAATGAAAATAGAAAATGCAAAAAAAAAAAAATTCAGTTATACTAAAATAACACTGCTATATTGCAAGAGACGTTTCCCTCAAATTTAAAATTTATTGGAATTTTAGAATGCTTGTAGGAAAAATCATGATGCCAAGTGTTGAGAAGCGGGTAGGCAGATTAAGGATTATAGAAGGTGCAGTTAACAAGATTAAATGGCTGATCAGGGTGTGTAATCTGATACAGTAGATCCTCATGCTGCAGTCACAGAGTCTCTTAGTGTTTAAATAGTGTGACCTGACCACAGTTACAGCTCTGTGACAGTGAGTGTGCTTATTCCCAGACAATTCATATATATATTCCTGAAATGATATATATGGCATAAAAAGCATAAAAGCATATATATGGTTTTTAGTGCTTACTTTTCAGTGTGTATTATTGTGTCAATATGAACTCTAATATGAACCCTCTTCTAAGACACATGAGTCACATGAAAGCGACCACACTGAATTAGTATCTTATTGTGGAGTTATTGTGGAGTTAAACAGCCAATCACAGCAAAGTTTCTTCATATCATGACGTCAGCGAGTAATGTTCAAGGAACCACATCATGTCAGTGACAATTTTGAGCTAAACTTTGTCCCAGAATAGATGTTGTCTCACACTAATGAGATACTGTATGAACTTTCATATGGAGGTCATCCAGAAATATAACAAGAAGTGGTGTTTTATCATTAAATATATTAGCTACTTCAAAAAAAAAAAAAATCTTCAGTGTTTTTGAATTCCTTTCTAATTTAAGACAAACTAAATTCTCCATGAACCTTTATCGCCCTCTGTTGTCCTTAATATGAATTGCAAGAATTTATTGCACAAACTTTTCTACTTGAAACCTGTATTGTATGCAACTTAAAATGATAAAGTAAGCAAATGTGATGAATAAAATACTACGTACTAAGGTATTATTTTAAAGTCACACGAGAAGTAAACACACTGTCCATGCACACACACCCATCACCCTTAACCTATATTTGCACTTGCAGTGACCGTACACACTATTGTAAACCATCTTTGCACAGCATAATGACTCGTTCTCAAAGTGCCGCATGCAAGATCAAACCTGTCCAAACACAAACCTGGCTGTAGAAGGAATGTGAAGACTTGACATAAGAAAAGGGCAACCAGAGAGACTCATAATACAACAACACGAATGTGGCCTATACGCTTTACACATGCATTATAAAAATTTACAAACAGTTTAACTTGATCTTTAAATAACTTAAAATCACTAATCTAACTGAATTGTTGTGTGTGTTTTCATGTTTTAGATGTTTACTGTTTGATTCTGACACTTCAACCACCAAATATCAATGTACACGGCTGAATTTAAAGAATTTTTCTCGTTTTCTATTTAGTCACATTAACCCTAACCAAATGTGAAGAAGATATGGTTGAATTTATAGATATTTCTTATTTTCTATTTCATGTTATTTAAAGTAATTCTCTATTTTTCTGTTTTATTATAAAACATTGTTGATTATTCATTTTAAATGGATTTTATTCTATTTTTGTTTTCCCTATTAAGCCCCATGGGGTTTTGATCTTAATTATAGGCTATCCTAACGGTATGTATCTATAGTATTATTTTATATTTTATTGTATTTAATCTAGTGCTGTCAAACGATTAATCGCAATTAATCGCATCCAAAATAAAAGTTTTTGTTTACATAATATATGTATGTGTACTGTGTTTGTTTATTATATGTATATATAAATAGGCACACATACAGTATATATTTTGAAAATATTTACACGTGTATATACATTTATATGTTTATATTGTTACATTTTATATTTTATATATATTTAATATATAAACATAAGATATTTTTCTTAAATATATACATGCATGTGTTTGTATTTATATGTACATAATAAATGTACACAGTACACACTCATTATGTAAACAAACTTTTATTTTGGATGCGATTAATCACATTTAAAGCCATTTTGTTTAACTCATATCCTATTGTCTGTGGTCAAAGTTAATGGATGTTCTTTAATTAAAAAAAAATCGAAGTTAAAGGCATTTAAAAATCGAAATTAAATATAATTGTCTCATTTTTATTATATTTTATTTGATGATATTTGAAGATAGCCTATTTTCCCCTTATTTCTATTCTGTTGTAATCAGATGGCATTTAAAGAGACATTGTTGTTTGTTTTCTGTCGGTAGTGTAAATCAGGGTCTCGTCCCCTTTAAGACGCTTTGTAGAGGCCGTGTCTCCAGCTGATCGTCTTTGATTCTCATTCCAGCACCATCTCATTCGCCAGGTTCGCGCTGATCTTTGGGGCAAATACGTCGTTTAGAATCAAACATCGGTCTAAATAACGCGCAGATGTCAGAGCTGGTTTTTAACGCATCTTTGGCCGCGTCGCAACTCGTCGCGCGAGGATGATGCCTGGAGCTCGCGCGTCTCTGGATGCAGCGCGTGCGCGCGTGTCCTTGAGTTGAGCTCCAGCAGCATGGGATATATCTCCATCGCACGGCCGATTGCATCTCGAAACGAAAGCACATGGCGATAAAATAAGTGTGAATGTGTATTTTCGCTCTTGTGTGCGCTGGAGAACACTGCTGGTGCGCCGCCTGTAATGGAGGAGACGAGATGAGAAAGTGAAGGCGTGTTTGGAGAGCAATCTTCATTTGTGTTGTGCATCATCAGTGTTACTGTGAAGATGCCGAGGGGTTTACGCAGGCTGGTGCACCTCGTGCTCTTCTGTCCCTTGTCTAAGGGTCTACAGGTAACTTTTTCACTAGAAAGACAATGTTTGGTTATATTTTTCCTTAATATTTCGAAATAACACAAAAGTACCATGGTATTACCGTGTGTTTGAGCATGACACCATGGTACGTGTTTCCTCGGCATGGTATTACAATGAATACTACGTAAATAATATCGTGATGCATGAATGTCATTCAGCACCGTGATAAGGAAAACCGGGGCTAGTTGTCACACATTTTACTCTATATTAAACATTTCACAATTTTTGCTTAGAAAAAAAAGTTCATGCTGTGTATGTTGCCATTTTGTGACAACATGCCCCGGTTATATAGGGGGAACCTGCCTTAGAAGAGATTAAAATTAAGCAAATTTATGAAACTGTAATTATGTTAAAGGTAACAAACATATCAAATAATTTAAAAAATGAAAATGCATGCTGTACTCCTTATAATTACTGAAATAATGTCTTTGTGAGCCAGTGTGACAATATACATTGTGTGATGATCCATATACACTACCATCACTGTAGCTTCTGTTTTATATCTATTGCATTTTTCTGATTTTTTTTAAAAGGCAGTGTACATAAATCAAATGAAAGAGGAACTGTCATTTTAATTGTTGCCGTTAATTCCAGCTTTAGCTAATCGCACGCACACACACACACACACGGCTGGTCTGAGTGCTTAATGCACACAGTATGCTGACAGTATTTCTAGATCCGCACTAAGAGCCCTCTTTCATAAGTGCACTCACTGTAAGTGCACACTGTGACTGTTTGAGACGGTGTAGGTCAACTCTGTCAGATTCATTGCTGAACCCTGCGCTGAAGATGTCACAGATGACAAATGCATCTTTCGTTTCTCTCTTACAAGAGAACAAAAACAGCAGCGATTCGACCTGAAGTTAAACAAAAGCAGAGTTCCTCAGGTTAAGCAGACAACAGACCATTATTAAAGGGATTGTTCACTACAAAATGAAAATTCGGTCATTATTTACTCGACTTCATGTTGTTGCAAACTTGTATGGCTTTCTTTCCTCTGTGGAACACAAAAGGAAAAATTTGTGTTTTAGTAGTATTTCCCCCCATGCAATTACAGTAGATGGGACTGAGGCTTTCAGTCTTCAAGAATGATTCAAAAGTATTATAAAATATCATAAAAGTGGTCCATATGACTTGTACTCAATATTGCAAGTCTCCTGAAGCCATATAATAGTTTTATGCGAGGAACAGACTGATATTGGAGTTACTGAGTTCAATTTGTGATCAAACGATTCAAGCTGGAAATTAAGAACTATATCAGTGAATTCATTGAAATTGATGGGCTCAAAAGAATAACTATTTCATGCATACATCATGAACTTTATGCATGTGCCAAGAAGTGCTATGGTAAGATGTTTCAAAACTATCAGTGGATAATTAATGACATTTTGGTCATATAAACTTTTAGATGCTTTTAAAGCTTGAAAGCCTCATTCATTGCATTTATAGAAATAGTTCGCCCAAAAATTTAAATTTGCTTAATTTACTCACCCTCAGGCCATCCAAGATGTCTATGGGTTAGTTTTTTCATCAGGACAGATTTGGAGAAATTTAGCATTAAATGACTTGCTCACCAATGGGTCCTCTACAGTGAATGGGTGCCGTCAGAATGAGAATCCAAACAGCTGATTAAAACATCACAGTAATCCACACCACACCAGTCCATTAATTAACATCTTGTGAAGCAAAAAGCTGCATGTTTGTAAGAAGCAAATTTATCATTGAAGACATTTCAAACATCAACCCGTTGCTTCTGGATGAAGTGTTATTATTTTAACCAGAAGTCATCTCATCTGAATCAGGAGAGAAATATGCTCAGATCAAGCACAATTTACAAGCAAAAACAGTTCTAAACAAATATGTGGGTGGATTTTGATGTGAGAGGACAACAGGGGATAGACTTTTTTACTCAAGGAAGCATAATAGAGGACTTGTATTTTGTCCAGAAACAACGGTTTAAGTTAAAAAACAGCTTGATGGGTTTGTTTCTTACAAACACACAGCTTTTCACTTCTCAAGACATTAATTGATGATCTGGAGTGGTGTGGATTACTTATGGATAATTGTGATGTTTTTATCAGCTGTTTCATTCGGTACCCATTCACTGCAGCGGATCCATTGGTGAGCAAGTCATGTAATGCTAAATTTCTCCAAATCTGCTCCCATGAAGAAACAAACTCATCTACATCTTGAATGGCCTGAGGATATTTTCAGCCAGATTTTGTGTGAACTGTTCTTTTAAAGGTTTCACTGCATAATTATACAGCACGAATGTATTTTAAAGTGCGCTGCAGTTGTTTTTTGGATTGCGTGTTCAGGGCTTGTTTTCAGCGAGCGCAGACACACTGAGTGAATTTTGGTATCTAATAACAGTTGTCTGTATCAACAGGCAGTAATCAGATAAGTGTGTTTTCACAGAGTCACACAACACAAACACACACTGGTTTTCCCACTCCAGCACAGAGAACAGTTGCTGCCTTCGGCATTCACTGCCCTTTTACACCTGAAAACTGTCCAAGAGACTACATTTAATCTGGTTAGGGCACATGCTAATGACCACTAATATCTCTTTCTGTCACTTTCTCCCTCTCAGTCATTTAAAGTAGCATAAGCTGCTTTCACATTGCAAGCCAAGTTCTCAATTCTGATTTTGTTCAAATACAATTTTTTTTTTTTTTGTTTTGTTTTGTTTTTTTTTGAGGTTTTTCAAATGACCTTTTAAATGTGGCACATACCACATATGCATAAAACACCCTACCCTGGCATATTCATCATAACATTTCATAATGTAATTCAATATAATTTTTTTCTTATTATATGACAGTAGAACCACATTGTGCTTCCTGCTTACATTTCTGCTGTCACTGTTCAAAGCAGAACATTTGAGACCTAATGTACATCAATAAATGTTAAATTTTCATTTTTTAATTTAATGTGAATTAATATTGTTTTGCTTATATATTTTTGTGTATGTTTTTTATAATACTTCATTTACTTAATGTGTGTGTATATATAAATTTTATATATATATATATATATATATATATATTTCCTTTCTGTGTAATACTTAAGATAGTTTGTATTAAGTATTATAAATAATTTTATGAAATATGTAGCCAAAATATGTCAAAGGTTGAGTTAAGATATAAAAATTGCATGATTTTTACACTGAAGCCACTTTGCAAAATTCTGATGTATCCAATTTATTTCCATGTATGAAAGTGAAAATAAGATCTGCATTAAAAATGTAATACAAATGAGAGCTTATATATGTCGTGTGAAATATTGTTGTGTGTATATTTATGTTCATCATGTCTCTTTCAGTCCCGTTTACCTGCAATTAAGGTCAAGTACCTGTTGGTGGCGTGGTTTGGGATTCTGGTGGCCAGCTGGGTGATCTATATGCAGTATTCCTCTTATTCAGAGCTCTGCAGAGGACACGTCTGTACCATGCTCATCGTAAGTCACAGCATCCTCCATAATGCATGAGTTTAGGTGCACATCTCTTCCCATGAGCACCATTCCTCGCCACTTAGGAGAAACCAACATGGAATAGACAGGATTTGCCACTTTATTGCATTGCAGTTTAAGACAGAGAATGAGTGTCTGAGGATGATTCATGATGATTGACAAACACTTCAGTGCGTTCACATACAGTCCATACACACAGATGGTGTAATATTTATGCTGTTTTGCCTTCTAGCATTTCACTGACAGGAAGTCCTTGTACATAACTGCAGAATGAGAGAGGAACTGGAAAATTAAAAGGAGGAAGCAAAAGAGTTGACAGATCATAATTATGCCATTATGGAAGCCAAATTTAAATATTCCTGTTTTTATTGTAACAGTAGGCTAATTATGCAGTGTGATTGCGTTTAATCACAAATTCTGTATTCAGGATGTAAACAGAAACCCCTCAGGAAAGTAGAACTTCCTCTTACTGTGGTGATTTACATTCACAGTCTTATAGTTTTTCTTAAAAAGATCTACTCATATTTTTACAATTAGATTGTGCTTTTCAAAACAACCAAAGTGTATCGTAACTAATGTGATCAAGCTTCAAAATGACAAAAAAAGTACCATAGAAGTTGGCCATACAACCTGTGTTCTATATTCCAAACCTAGATTTAAAGGAATAGTTCACCCCAAAAAATGTAAAACATTCTGATATCATTTACTCGCCCTCAAGTTGTTCCAAACCTGTATGAATTTATTTCTTCTGCTAAACGCAAAAGAAGATATTTTGAAGAATATGGGTAACTAAACAGTTGCTGGTCCCCATTGACTTCCATAGTATTGAAAAATAGAAGCCAATGGCTACTGTCAACTGTTTTGTTACTTATTTTGTGTGAAAGAAATTCATACAGGTTTAGAACCACTTGAGGCTGAGTAAATGATGACAAATTTTCATTTTTGGGTGAACTATCCCTACTATACTACTTGTTGCTGAGAAACCTCACTTTGAGCAACGTTTTTGTTTTTGATGCGCTATCCCTTTAAAAACCATTTTGGCTTTCAGAGCCTTAAAATAATGTTAGAATATACATATATATGTGTGTGTCAGTGTTGTAGTTTAGACACTTGGTGAGGCCGAGGGGAGGGAAAAGCCCTTTTCAGCTCTTGTTTTGCAACATGTACACTGACAACCGCTTTGGTAGTTTTCAGAAATGAAAACGAGAAGGAAAAGCAAGAACACAGATGAGAAGTAGTAATATGCTGCCTTTAGGCTGATCTGTGCATTTGTGGGTCATCGTCTGCCCAAGTGCCAGTCCGTCATGACGTCATGAAGCCCTCTGTCCTCTGACTGGCCAGTTTGTCCTCCGGTTGTTGGCACAAGGCTGTTAAATCAAGAAAAGATGACAAGATGTTTGTGGTTAATGCCTGTCTGTTTCAGTGTGATCATTATCGCAGAGGTATTATCTCTGGGTCAGTGTGTAAGTCTCTCTGTGAGGAGAAAACACTGTCTCTTCAACGCTGTCTTTCAACGTCACCGACGCACCAGGTAAATTCTCAAAAACACACAGATAATTGATTTGCACAAAAAAATGTCCAGGTCATATTTAAATGATATTTAAATACTAATTTTATTCCCAAAATAGGTAATGCCTCTAAAAAATTGTACTTATATTTGCTTTTTTTTTGCGTGATTCTCAATACTGCAATATATAAAATTATTTTGCTGTCTTGTTTTTTAAAGTAATTATTAGTATTATTATTCAACAAACTCTGAACAACAGCGTATTTGTATAGCTTAATTTACTACAAATTCTAGGTATAAATATTTTTCAATTTAAATTATTTATTTTTACATTACAGTAATTAGAATATGTGGGGAAAGTGTGATATATAAATGTCAAAAAAAAATATATGCATGTAATTTTTTTACATTGGTCACAATGTGAAAAAAGGCATGTATACAATTACATCTGGCACACATAATATGTATTTATATGTAATATACTATATTGCAGATATACAGTGCTGAGTGGAAGGAGAAAGCCGTATTGGTGAAGTGTGGGATTGAAGAGAGCATGAGAGGAGAAAACGGTCCTGACTCTCCACTATGGCATGACAACAGCCTCTACGATAAACCCACCCGCGGAACGTCCATGGATGAATTCAGAGCGATGCTGCATTCCTTTCTCAAGGTCTTTATCTACTTTTTTCTTCATTTTTCACAGTATACACAAATATAACAGTAAATCAAACCTCTAGTTGACACAGAAACCAGTTTTATACTCTAATTCTAGAACGCTTGTCCTTAAAGGTCTCCTGAAATGCTTTGAAACACGCAGTGTTATTCTATGTGTTGACGTCATTTTAACTGAAACAGGAAGACAGAGTGGGACATATCAAGCAGCCCCACCCCTTTTTAAAATAGCCAATAGCGTTCGTTTATATCACAGCTTGGGCTAAAGCCGTTCAGAGCCGTTGAGCTCCGTAAAGCCGCATTTGACAGGGTATGACAGCCACAATCTCATCCATATTGCTATAAAATATAGCATTCTGTGTAGAATTCAAATAGGTCCGATACGTTTTGTGGTCTGCGCTGACTCGCGCATGTGATCTGCTCCGTGCTATCGTGTCTCTGGACCGGAGCAGAGTGTGTGTGCGCTGCGGTGGTTAGCGTGACACAGCACGAAACCAGACATATTTACACTGTCTGAATCATTCCTTGTCCCCTATATAGTGCACTACGTGCCATTCACCGTACAGAAAATACTAATTCTGTGAACAAGTGACCTATTTCAGCCGCGGCTTCAGTGTCTATTTATAGTGTAGGGGGCAGGCGCTTCGAATTCTAGAGAGCATTTGATTGGACATAAAGTTTGATGAGAAGATGAAGTACGATGTGACGTCAAAAAAAAAACGTTGAGCCGTTTTGGCGGAAGTGACGAACTGCAAGCTTTGAATGCTTATATCTTCTAAATGCGAATTCTGTCACTGTTTTGGAGCACACTGGCATACAGATAACCTTAAGACTAACATATTGATACTAACACCCAAAAAACTTCAATTTTGATTTCATGGGACCTTTAAATTCTAGTTCTGTCATAACAACTCTTGGCATGGTAATGTACATGACAATGTTAATGTATTTGGTCTTGGCGGAATAGATCTGCTACGCTGCTCCTGCGGCAGAGCAAGTACCGAGACTTGCTACTGCCAATACATCCACAACATGCTGCTGTGAGCATGTAAGAAATACTGCTGCTGCAAATATAACATACATGAAACAACCCCCATATAGCATACATGAATGACCTCGTAGCAGATCTATACAGGTGGAGCTGGGGAAGGTGGAGGGTTTCTGAAGCACGCTGCGAAACTGCTACAGCAAACACTAGTCATATATTTGAATGTTGAGCAGCGAGCTCATTGGCTACCGATACAGGAAAGACCCAATCAGCTGTGCCATGTGATAATGATGTCATTAGGTCAGATTGAGTTAGACCTATCGGACTGCGCCATCTAGAGTTTCATGCCAGAACTCTGTAGATCTTGATGTTTTTAATTTAAACTTGAATTGTGGTACAGATGTTGTGACTAGGGCTGGTAGATATAGCTAAAAATATTGTATCTCAATATTTTTCAATCTTTTGACGACAATGAATAGATGTCCCGATATATGTGCATTTAATGTGAACCATTATTTTAACCTAACAGCCATTGTTTTCAAGCAGATTCAGAATGTTTAAGGGAAGATTCTAGCTTAAAATCAATGTTTCTACACAGTTTTTCACTAAAACAAAATCATCAGCATATATTATTTAATCATTTTGACTGATAAAAAAGCATCTTAATACATTACAAACAAATGTCTCAAATGAATCATTTAATCAGCTTTCTGAAAGGGAGAGTTTAAAGTGATTCACCAAAATTGAACTTATCAACTCTCATGCCATCTTTGTCAATTTTAAATGTAACATACAGTATACTGCAATGATTTGCAATGTTGATTAATTGAATTCACCAATCAAATGATCAGAAATATATCATGGTTATTCAATATATCACCCAGCTCTAGTTGTGACTGGTTGGAGTTTATGTCCTGCTTAGCAAAGCAGAAACAGATATAAGACAGTCTAACCCTCTCTGAGCTTTCGGCTGTTCCTCAAGGTCCCCTGTAGGAGGGTGAAAATGGAGAGAGAGCAGGGGAGGGAGTGGGGTAACAAGGAAGAGAAGCCAAAAATAACTGAAGGAGCTTGAAAAGGTCACAGCCAGAACAATACACTCACTCTCAGTGTCACAGGGGAGAACAACACTAACACACACACTTAAACACAACCCACACAAAGTGCTGTAAATGGCCATGCATGCTTCAGTATACATGCATAATGCTAATAAAGACCGTACTTTAAAAATCTCATGAAATAAAAATGAGTTTTGTGGTTTTTAGTCCATGTTCATGTTGAGGCTAATCTGTATGCTAGTGTATATAGCTACTAGCTACTACTAAAATTGTTTTTGCTCTTTATCTCAGAGGAAAACAATCCAAAAATACTGACAATGATCTCACCAGACACAAATATATAGATTTTTCTCTAATTAAATGTTCTCTAGAATAAAAACATCCCCTTCTCCTGAAATCATACACACCACCCACCTCTGACTGGAAATAGAAAGTAGTAAATCATAGTTCATGACTGTGACGTAAGATAAAGGTTATAGTTGGCTATTTTTTTAAAGAACAAGACTTTCAATGTCCTACCCCTAATGGAGTGTGGAAAATTGCAGGAAATACAGTTGCTCTCATCAAGCCATTTAACATGGCAATTTAAATTGCTGTTCACATCTTTTTTTTTTTTCCAATAATTTATTTATTATTACTTATGTACAGGGTTTGAAATTAACACCCTCCAACCCACCAAATGTGGGTAAAAATCAGCTGTGGCGGGTTATGCTGTCAAATCTCTAGCCAATTTGGCAAGTTACTTTTTCATAAATTATTTTCACTCATTAATTTCTTGGGCAAGTTCATTTAAGCCAAATCTGTGCAGATTTAGTGCACATACTGAACTTGTGGGTCATTTTGATATATTAATTAAAGTCTAATTGCACAGCATCTGCACACATCTAGCTTACTTGAACATACTCGACAAATAGCGGTGTGGCGGACGCGCTTAGTTTCCTTTGCATTGAAGCAATAACGAAGAGTCGAAAAACGACTGAAGACTCACACCATGTCTACACCGGATGTGAGTGGCACGACAATATACAGTAAGAACCCATTATGACCAGTGATGCTGTCTCCACTGGATGCGACGCGACGTGACAAATCCCCAACAATAAACTGATGCCTCATTCTATTTATGACATACTGACACAAAGTTCAAGTGATTTGCAATGCCTGCTTTGTCACATCCAGTGTGGACAGTCGCAAGCTTTTGGTTTATTTTGGTTATTTTTATTTTTTGACTAGTGTAAGTTATAAATGGCTGGTAACTTAAATATTTAGTATTTAGTGAAAATACTAAGAATTAAATATTTAGTGAAAAAAGTTTATGTATAAACAATATAAAAATGTTGTAATTTCAATTACTAATAAATTATATTTAATCTACGAAATAAAACATTGGAGGTTCTAAAATCGCTTTCTCCCTTTTCCATTCATTCACAGGACAGTGTTGGTGAGCAATCATCTCTTAGCACTCTTGTAACTCGTGTGATTTCTCTGGCGGATGTCAACAGCGATGGCAAAGTTTCGTTAGCAGAGGCGAAATCTGTGTGGGCTTTGCTTCAGATCAATGAATTTGTTTTAATGGTGGCACTGCAAGATAAAGAACATGCTCCCCGCTTGCTGGGCTTCTGCGGAGACCTTTACGTCACTGAACACGTAGCACACAGCGCCCTCTTCAGGCTGGAGGTGCCTGGTTGGTTGCAGCCAGTGTTTCCTGAGGCACTGGGTGTCGCTCTTAACCAGTGGCTTGCTCCTGCGTGGCCACGCAGAGCCCGAATCACCATCGGCCTGCTAGAGTTTGTTGAAGAGGTATTCCATGGCGTATACGGAAGCTTCTACATATGTGACGCAAGCCCAAGACGGGTCGGTTACAATGCAAAATATGACTTCAAAATGGCAGACCTTCAAAGCGTAGCATCGGAGGCAACCGTCAAGGGGTTTCTTCGAGGGAGAACTTGTGAAGCAAATGCTGATTGCACTTATGGGCGAGATTGCACGGCAACGTGTGATCGATTGGCAAGGCAGTGCAACGTGGAGGTGGTGCAGCCCAACTTAGCCAAGGTGTGTGCCCTCCTGCAAGACTTCCTACTCTTCGGAGCGCCGTCGGACCTGAGGGAGGACCTGGAGAAACAGCTACGCACCTGTGTGACGCTCAGCGGACTTGCCTCACAGATGGAAGTGCACCATTCCCTTGTTTTGAACAACCTCAAAACACTATTGTGGAAGAAGATCTCAAATACCAAGTACTCTTGAGACCAACATAGGGATGATCAAGAGAAAGGCAATGAAGAGCGAGAGAATTGGAGACTTCCAGAGATCAAAAGTGGGATCAGTACAATAAGTTCTGGAGGGCCAAAAGAATAGCTGAACTCTGACAGCCACTACAGACTTCAAATTTGTCAAAACATCAATTGCGGACATAGGTTGGTGAATGCAAGTTCAGAAAGGGCATGCACTACATTCCCACCCTTAGTTTTACTTCAATAACTCAATTGAAGAACATTAAACCCTATAGAAACACCTACGGAAGACTAATTTTCTTCTGCCCAAAAGTTCCAAGGTGAAGACTGTCCAGTGGGAACAAAGACAACTGGAAGACATTTTTTACCATGCAGCCCCTTGCAAATTGTGTCCTTTTTGGTGAACTTTTGGCTAGGGATCCAGGCTGCAAGCACAAAGATAGGAGAGCTGTTTCCAAGTAGAAGAAACCCAAGGAGTTTCCAAGAGGATGTTCTTGCTCTACATCCCCTTTTTCTTTTACTTTAGTTACTCAAATGAAGACCTTTTAACCCTAATAGAAAAACCTTCAGAACAATCTCTTTCCTTTTTCCAAAATGGAGGACATTTCTTTGACCATGTATCCCCTTCCAAATGATATCTTGAGTCCTTCTTGGTGGACTTGTGGGTAAGGATCTGCAAGCACAAGGATAATGGGGTGAGTTCCAAGATTTATCCCATGGAAAGGAGACTTTCTGAGAGAACGGTCTTACTCTACATTCAAACCCTCTAGTTTACTTGAATGAGTCACCTGAAGACTTTTTAACCCTACTGGTACACCTTCAGAAGAATCTCTTTCCTTTGGCTGAAAGGTCCAAGGTGAAGTTAGAATGCCCAGTAAGGAGCTAGAGGACATTTAACCAGGCAACCCCTTCCCAAATGAGTCTTTTTTTTTTTTTTTTTTTTTTTTTAAGTGAACTTTTGGTTAAGGATCTGGGCTGCAAACACAAGGATAGTAGGGTCAATTCCAAGAAGTAACCCAAGGAAAGAGTTTCTATGAGGATGGTCTTGCTCTACAACCACGGCACCCTTAAGCAAGATGCACAACTTTTAGTTGCAACAGCAGGATTGTTCCTGGAATTCTCCTCCAAGTTGCTTTTTGAAGGATAAACTATAGCCACACCCGTTTCGACTTTCAGCTCAGAAGAATATGGATCTTTAGCAATGTTTGGAAGCACCTTTCCTTTGAAATCAGGAAATGTTGGGACTCTACGCCAAAACCTGCAACACAACTAAGACGTCTACACTGAATTCACAAAATAAGAACGAGTGAAGGTTATATATTGTCTTTTTACAGGGTGTATGTTGTGTTCGTGTGTGTGTGCGCTTGTTCTGGGAGGATGTTTCTCTCATGTTGTAGTTTTCACAGGAAGGATACTGCTTTTCGAGCGGTCTGGAGAGTTTGTGATGGGATTTGTACTTGAACTGTGAAATTACTTACTGTGTTTCTCAGGGTTTGTGCGTTTATGTCTGATTGTGTTTGGAACAAGATTACTATTAACATTAATCCTAGATGAAATGGAATTATGTTGTCACGGTAAACAAAGTACAGAGTTTGAGGAATTGAGGGCCAGTGACTGTGTATGCGCAGGATTATAAAACACATCTGCATATAAACCTGAAAGTGTGTGTGCATAATGTAAACATCTCCGTGACTCACGGTAGCCAGTTTCATAAACATCTCTTACACTAGCCTAACAAATCAAATCTCATTTCATTAATATTAAACAACTGGCACATTCCACAGATAACCAACAAGAAGTTCCAAGTGCACATTTAAAAACCTGTTTCCTCTTTTCACTTTCAAGTTCATTCTCCTCCTTGACTTTGTGGAAACGATCCTGAAATTTTGTTCCTGCACAGATCCATGTACATGTATGTGATTTTGAGTTGATTTAGCAGACGTGAAACACAAAGGACGACAAGCTTTTTTCTTCTAGTGTGCACTAGGCTTTAGTACAGTTTCACATTGTTATGAATGAAGTGATTTTATGTACTATTAAATCATGTTTATTTTATTTTGCGTCTCTGTAAGGAGGGCAGCACAATTAGCATGGGGCCTTGTTAGGGCTCCTAAATACTAATTTATTTTACCTCCATCAGATATTATTCGAGTAAATGTTTGAAACTTAAATTTGTGTGTATGGTGTGTTTTTTTTGGGGGGTTTTTTTTGTCTTTTTTTTTCTTTTTTTGGTGAAGCACAGGTATACAAAGTACAGCACTTGTTCGAAGGACAAACACAACAGCACGTATCCTTTTACTCGACCTTTAGAAAGAAACAAGGAATCAGCATATATTAGTCCAGGGAGGCCTCCCAAAACCACCTCACCTTTAAAAGGACAGGTTACCAACAGGACCAAAACATGTAAATTCACATGCTGGACAAACCTGAAACAACCTGTTATTTATTTGATTTTTTTTTTAATGGTACTAATAAACAAGGATAGTTACATTTGTCATTTTGTTAGTTCATAAAATATGCTATAATTAAACACTGCATTATAAGCATAGCTTGCTTTATAAATTATATAACAACAAAATACATAGCATCAAAACTCAGTGGGTTTATGTTGTGATAATGACTAGTTGACATGTCCGTCAAAATAAATGGATTATTGATTTCAAACAATTGTACAGTTTGTGGCTCGTTAAAAAAAAGTGTCATGCACTAATGTGGGTGATAATCAGAGGATCTTGTTCAGCTGTTCCAAAAAGCAAGTGGAGATCGACAACTGCAGACACAGGTATGTAACACACAACAGGTGTGAATGTTGCAGTCAGCTGACTTGTTCCATGTGGTTTGTCACATTCCTGAAATTAAAGCATTTTTGAGAAAATAAAAATAATCACAATGCACTTAACACAAAGCATGTGGTTTCATTGGCAGGAGAGAACTGCACTGGTTTGAGGGGAAATCTGTGAAATTGATTTTTGACCCTTATTTAACCCTGTACAGTATGACATATTAAATATTAGGCCAATTTTATTGTAAGTTTTAATGGAACCGTTCTTTAGACAAAATAAAAAATAATGTTGCATATGTGCATTTTTTGAAAATCATAGTTGAAATTTAATAGTTGAATCATAGACCAAGCTTTTAATCCACATATGGTATGATAAAGTGAGAATATAGAGTTTGATTAAAAACAATTTTATTCAGACCCAAACTAAGTAAAACGGTGGAATTTGGTGCTGTTGTTTACATTTATATGGAAAAAAGTAGAAGAAATTCTGATTGCTTGAATCAATTACATTAAATGCATATAAATATCAGTGTTCATATCTCCCAAATAATAAGTCTTTGTAAGAGGGATGATATTTATGCTTTGTTTTATGATCAAAATATATAATGTGATGCAATACAATGATGATTGAGAGATAAATGAATGTTCCTCAAAAGCCTGATGATCATATTTGATACATTTTAACATGCTTTTTCTAAAAACTGATGTATGGATAATCAAGTAAACCTATGCTGCTTCAGTCCAGTAAGTGTTCATCTTGAAATATTACTATAAATATAAATAGTGTAGATACCAGCATAACAGCCAGTTGAATGGAAATGGGAAAGATTGGTCTATTATTTAAACTTTCTCTGTTTGTTGAGTCTTTAAGATGAGTTTAAGGAACAATCACATCCCTGCTTGAAACAGGGTCTCATGCTGGTTTGTAGGGGCTGTCATTCATTCTTTGCACTGTGGAATTATGGGTACAAAGTGTAGTTTCTAGCGCCCTGCTGCTCTTTGCTGCCTCATGACACAGACACGGCACATTCAGCTGTGCTGCAACGCCTCGAGGAGCAACAACAAGTGTGTGTGTTTTACTTACTAGTCCAGCTTGCTGTAGAGTCGACCTTTGACCTCTGTTCAGAGTTGTACAGTTTTAAGACTCAATGTCACAACCCATGTGAAGTGCAGCTCCGTTTCATCCATTTCTTGTGTCTGTTTTGGATCCATGAGTCACATGGTTACAAAAACACGTTAGAATCTACAATACCCAAATACAAAGAAACGTTGATGGGGAATAATGGAGTATTTGGAAAGGGTTTCACAGACTGACATGGGCACTAACACACACACACAGGTCTGGGATGGGTTATCCGGCCTCGTTCCAAGCCCCTGGTCCACCATACAGGACAGCAGGGTCGATCGCAAGCCAGTTTCTTTCTGCCCACTTTTAGCACAACAGTGGCATCACTGCCAGAGTTACGTCTCATGGGGCAAAACCCAGAGAACACACAAACACACAACTACACACACCGTTACACAAGACTGCACACATGATGGGTAGATGAAGTGATATGTCAAGCAAGACTTCATTAAAAAAACATTTTTCTGATTTGTATATAATTATGTAGTTTTATGATATTGAGAGATTATGTAGAATACTTTTAGTATACGTTTTTAAAAATTGTAGATATATATATATATATAGCTAAGTTTGGGGTCAGTATGCTCACCAACGCTGCACTTTTAAATAAAAAATACAGAAAAAACTAATATTTTGAAATAAAAAATTGTACAATAAAAATAATTAAAAATAATTTATTTTCCATGTGAATATATTTTAAAATGTAATTTAATCCTTTGATGCAAAGCTGAATTTTCAGAATCATTACTCCAGTCTTCATTGTCACACGATCCTTCAGAAATCATTCACTGTCGTTTTCATCAATTTAATGCATACTTACTGAATAAAATGATTTTTAAGGTAATGTACTGACCGCAACATTTTAGTCTAAAATGTTAATTAAAATGTGAAAAATTATTTAACTTCTCTTATCACCTTGAAATGTTTTTAAGATTTCATTTTGGCAGAAGTACTATATTCAACTTATCATTCAACTTATTTTAAGGTGTAACATAATTAGTCCTTCAGCAGATACCCACCATATATGCTTTAAATATTGCTGACAAAGTAAATCCTTACCTGATGGTAGAATATCATGGTGGTTTCCAAACAGGAAGAAAATGTTCTTCATTCAGGGTCTGTAGTAGAATTAAAACGTAATTCTATATTTATTTCTGTATATTAGACCCCTCACTAGAGTGGGTTCAGTCAGTGTGGTTCCAGCTCTTTCCACTGTGATTGACAGCAGTGAGTGTCAAACATATTGCGCCCGCTACAGACAAGAGCATGCTACTGCGTCAACTCAAAAGGCAGCGCTGCTGTGTCCAAGAATAAAAATAACCCACAGTACTAAAACATGGCAACTCCGTTAGATTGTTAATATTTGAAGTGCAGATTTCAGGTTGTTTGCACTGCACAGCAACGATTTGGCCTTAAACTACAGGCTGTTCGCGCGCAACACGTGGGCGGTTTCAGCCAGCTTTTAAAGCGGGAAGGTGACACCATTATTACGAGTTATTATGCATGTAAACATTGGTTATGTAACAATCGACCATAATTTACTGTGCTTAACGCAACCTCAAGTTAATACTACTATACACCACATTATACGCCAACCTCTACCATTACTAAGTATTCTAATGCACATGATCTTATACAGGGTTGATAAAGAAAATACGTATACTGTATATAATTAAATCGAAAGCCAAGTAGTTTACATTGCTAAATCAAGACACATAATAGTTGTTGTTCTCACCTTCATCGTAGAATGAATAAAGAACAAACCCAGTCAAGAGGAGTGGCTAAAGATATTACGGTTTCAACGGCAACAACATAAACAAACGTTACTGCGCATGCGCGCTTTAGTGGCCCTAACTTAACTTCCGGTAGACATCCAAATAGAATCAATAACAACAGCTAAGTCCCTCTAGAGTAGATTATTTTTTTAATAACAAGCAAAATATGTTTGCTGCGTAAATCAGACGGACTTATTAAAAATGCAAATTCATTCTCTGCCAGCAGGAGGTGCTTTAATAAAGCGGGAGAAGTAGAGGTTTCCCCGGTAACGGCTGTTGGGCTGTACCTTACACAAAGCAGCGCTGAGTTTACAAACGCTGCTTTATCAGGCATAAATATGCAAGATTAAATGAAAATGACATCGAACATTTTCTGAAGACAGTCTTCCTTCAGAAATACAGTGATATAAAAAACACCTGCGCCTCGTTTTGATTTTTAAACGGTGCATTATGTGCTCATGCTTATTCAATGAAAAGCCTTTGGAAAATCGGTCAGATTTGATATCGTGGCGGGTCGCCACAAATAAATAAATGAATGGGAAACACATCCCACAGCACAACAACCTGAGCCCAACTTCATTACTCATGACTTTAACTTTAACTGCGTTTGTAGCCGGCGCCACTAACCAGACCGATAAACAAACACAGACCGGAAGTTAACTTTGGGCCAGGCTCGTGCGCCCGATGAAACCGTCTATAGTAGAACTACGGCAACCTGCCTAGCCAGAAAAGGCGGATTTACACAGAGGACCGAATTAACGTCTGAATCCCGCCCCTCAAAAAAGCTGAGCCAAAGGGACAAACACATATATATATATATATATATATATATATATATATATATATATATATACATACATGTATGTATACATGTATGTATACATTTTATATATACATGTATATATACATGTATGTATACATTTTTTCGCAAAAATCACAAATGTGATATTGATTTTAGCCTATACAACAGTTCAATAAACAAGAAGTTAATATTAATAGACTTACGCCTATTTTTGCAAATAGGGCTCGCTGCAGTCCACAAGATCCAGGGGGCGTGGTTGGATACATATCTAGGGGGTGGAGATTGGTAGGTTTAGGGGTGGAGATGGGGTGGGTTTAGGGATCAGGGGGTGGAGACGGGTAGGTTTAAGTATATGTAAGGTGGGAGGAGTTGGATCTGATCCAACCACGCCCCCTGGATCTTGTAGGCTGCAGCGAGACGCTCCTATTTTTGCTCTACTTCGCCAACAAAAATGGATCCAAACACAGCCACAGCACTGTTTTGCGTCTCTGAGCAACATGAGGTGTTTCGTTCCTGAATGAATCAACCGTTTAAATGATTCGGTTCAATCGCAATGACTCACTTATTAACAGTGACTTGCTGCCATCTGCTGGCGGTTTTAATTTCACATTTAAGGTACCTTTTCATTTTTTAAAAAATAATTTTAAATATCAGTATTCAACGTTTTAGGATTAAAATATCAAAACATTACTTATGCACTTGTAACTGCAGGTTAAATGCATTCATGTCCTGCATTAAACAGTGTGTAAATAAATACATCTAAACGCCACTTCAGATGCAGCTTCTATGTTCCTTCTGCATTGCAAATATTAATTTTGTTGATAATGATTTTATTTGTTTGGTAACAGCCCCAAATGTCTTATTATTCTAATTGACTTTATTGATTAAATATAAGAATTTGACTGACGACACAGAATATGAAGAATAGGGTATCAAAACTTTAGGAGTCAGCTATCCACGACAGTCCTGCAGCGCGACACCACTCAGGAAAAGATTGTCTGATTATCGTTATCGATAAAATCCAAGAAAATATCAAGATATCATATTCTGTCTATATCGTACACCCCTAGGCTAGATATGTAATTCTTTTTTGCTTAGTGATTGTTTGGTACACATAATTCACCGATTATCATAAAATAAGATTTTATCTTAGAATTAGGTTCTCTCAACGATAACGAGGACAAGAAATTTTTATTTTTTGAAGGGGACGGAGGAGGGGGTCTGGTTAGGGGGACCCCCCCCCCCCCAAAGAGCTTTGACACAATTCAAACACTGCATTTATGCACATAAGTACATGTAGTAAACAACATCACATTTTGGATTTGTGAAACTTTATTGGATTCACATAAGTAATCAATGGAAACTGATTAAAAAGCAATAAATATTCAGCTTGAAACCAGTGGATTTTACATTTTCAAATTAAGCCGGACATCTTTAGTTCTGTATAGAAGCCCATTGCTGCCAAAGAATAAATAAATAAAGGTAATTGCGACTTCTTAATCTAACAGTTCCACCTTTTTCCCTCACAATTTTGACTTTCTCACAATTCTGAGAATTCTCAGAATTGTGAGGGGAAAAAATCTAAATTGCGAGATTTAAACTCAGTTATGAGATAAAGTCTGATTTGTGAGATAAAAAGTAGCCATTACTTTTTTTAATTAAATGTCGGGAAAAAACAAAAATTATGAGATGAAAACTCAGAAATCTGAGAAAAATATTTGCATTGGCGGGATATAAACAAAGAACCGAAACTTTTTTTCTCGAAATTCTGAGTTTTTGTCTTGCAATTTTGAGAGAAACAAAAGAAACAAAGGAAAAAAAGTCTTGTGAGAACTGTGAGATAAAGAGTTGCATTTACCTTTTTTATTCTGTTACAGAAACAGGCTTCCGTAGTACTAGGATGGTCACATGTTTTAAGTTTTTAGGTACTGAACTTTAATCAAAATAATACATTAATATGACTGAATTGTTACTTTTTGGACTCATATTTCCACTGGACTTTCTATGCGAAGACAACATCCACATCCACACAAACTCTGATAGAGATGCTGTAGCTCGTTGACCTGCTTCATACTGAGGATGAAATCCCCTTGAGAAGCTCCATCTGTCTCCTCTTGTCCTTTGCTCTGTTAATGGTCATTTTAAATAGCCGGCAGTACATCTCCATGGCAACAGGAGTGTCATCGTTGCCGGGCACTGGGTGCGTGATGAGACTGGGGTTACAGTTAGAGTCCACAATCCCCACTGTGGGAATATTCATTTTGGCCGCGTCCCGGATGCCGACGTGCTGCTGGAAGACGTTATTGAGTGTGGAGAAGAAAACGATGAGGTCCGGCAGCCGGACGCCGGGGCTGTACTGGATGGGGGCGTTGGTGAGCAGGCCGCCCTTCCAGTAGCGTGTGTGAGCGTATTCGCCGCACTCTCGCGCCGTCGTCTCTATCAGGTGACCGAACTGCCGCCTGCGGCTGACGAACAGGATGATGCCGCCACGGTACGCCACGTGAGCCGTGAAGTTCAGCGCCCGCTGCAGGTGCTCTGCTGTCTGCTCCAGATCAATGATGTCTATATCCAGACGAGAACCAAACAGATACGGTTCCATCAGCCTAGACAGAGAAACACACATTAGCATTCAGAAAGAAAGTTCAGATTCTGTGACACTTGTCATGCTTTTTGTATGTTACAAGTGTGTGTGTGTGTGTGTGTATATATAGTAGTCAACTTTTGGAGTGGATCAAAACCTTTCATCAAACCTAAAACCAAAATGTGTTCTTGTCTTAGGACAACTTTGATGAACTTTTTTGATCCAGTTCAAATATTGACTACTGTATATAATAGAAATATTTAAAAAAAATTGTATAAATGCATAGATTCATGTACGGTATGTGTAAGCATGTATGAATATATATATATATATATATATATATATATATATAAATAAAAGGTTTTTTTTTTTTACATAATATATGTGCATACTGTGTATATTTATTATGTATATATAAACACACACACATGCATGTATATATTTAGAAAATATTCAATGTATTTACATGCATGTGTATAATTCATATAATTTATATTATAATATATTTATATAAATATATTTTTCTTAAATATATACATGCATGTGTGTGTATTTATATATACATAATAAATATACACAGTACACACAAATATTATGTAAACAAAAACTTATTTTGAATGCGATGAATCGCGATTAATCTTTTGACAGCACTATATATATATATATATATATATATATATATATATATATATACAGCGCCCTCCACTAATATTGGCACCCTTGGTAAATATGAGCAAAGGTGGATGTGAAAATAAATCTGCATTGTTTATCCTTTTGATCTTTCATTCAAAAAATTCACAAAATTCTAACCTATCATTGAAGTAAAACAATTGAAAGTGCAGGGAAAATCTCATTGTGAAATAAATGCTTTCTCTAGTTCATATTGGCCACAATTATTGCAATGTCCTTTTTCCAAGATAGCAGCCCTGATTTTTCTACTGTAACGCCTAAAGAGTTTGGAGAACACCTGATAAGAGATCAGAGACCATTCCTTCATGTAGAATCTCTCCAGATCCTTCAGATTCACAGCTCCATGACGGTGCTTCTCCTCGTTAGTTCACCTCACTCGTTTTCTATAGGGTTCAGGTCAGAGGACTGGGACAGCCATGGCAAAAGCTGCATTTTGTGCTCAGTGACCCTTTTTTGTGTTGATTTTGATGTTTCTTTTGGATTACTGTCCTGATGGAAGATCTAACCTCAGCCCACTATAAGATTTCTAACAGAGGCAGTCAGCTTTAGATTTTTTATCTGTTGATATTTGAGGGAATCCATGATGCCACGCATCTGAACAAGATGTCCAGGACCTCCGGCAGAAAAACAGGCTAACAAAATTAAAGATCCAGCAGTATATTTAACCATGGACATGTGGTACTTTTTATCCCTGTTTGTACTAAACCCATCTAGTGGGTTTGCTGCCAAAAATCAATTTTTTTTAGTTTCATCTGACCATAGAAGCCAGTGTCATTTGAAGTTCCAGTCGTGTCTGACAACTGAATATGCTGGATTTTGTTTTTGGATGAGTGAGGAGAATTTTTCTTGAAACCCTCCTGAACAATATGTGGAGATGTAAGGGCTGTTTGATATATATATTTTTTAGGCTTTCTGACTCCAAGGCTCAACTAATCTCTTCAGTTCTCCAGCTGTGGTCCTTGGAGAGTCTTTGGCCTCTCAAACTCTCCTCCTCAGCGTGCATTAGGACGATATAGACAAGTCCTCTTCCAGGCAGATTTGTAACATCTTTGGTTGATTGGAACCTCTTAATTATTGCCCTGATGGTGGAAATGTGGATTTTCAATGCTTTAGCTTTTGTCTTACAGCAACTTTCTATTTTGTGAAGCTCAGCAATCTTGTTCTGCACATCAGAACTTTATTGTTTGGTTTTACTCCTTGTGATGGATGATTAAGGGAATTTGGCCTTAGTTTTCTTTATATTTATAATCCTTTGGAACAGGAAGTCATAGCTGGACAATTTCATGCTCCTAGTCTCTCTGGTATGCTAAAAAAAATGTAAATATGAATGGGAATATACTTCAGAGATATTTTACTCATAAGAATTTCCAGGGGTGCCAATAATTGTGGCCAACATGCATTGGAGAAAAACATTCATTTTATCATGAGATTTTCTCCCCATTTTCAATTGTTTTACTTCAATGATAGGTTAGAATTTTGTGAATTTTTTTGAATGAAAGATCAAAAAGATAAACAATGCAGATTTATTTTCACAGCCACCTTTGCTCAGATTTACCAAGGGTGCCAATATTAGCGGAGGGCACTGTATATGTATGTATATATATATATATATATATAATAAAAAAATTGTATAAATGCATAGATTCCATGTAGTTTCTCAATTATACACAAACAGTTACAAATAAATTTAAATAAAAAATTATATCAATTATATAAAAACTGAATGTATTATTCATTATAAGAGTTATATTATTATATTTAATATAATAATGATTATAAAAAACAAAATTTCACACTGAATATTTAATAGCTCACATAAAAAGTAAATTCTGTTATCATTACCCATAAGACTTTGGTTAATCTTTGAAACACAAATTAATTGGCAAATTAATTTTTAATGAAACCTGAGAGATTACTGTCCCTCCTTTGAAAGTCCACGTAAACAAAACTTAAAATGATCCAACAAGGTTATAAAAGTGTCACAAAATGAACCCAAGTCTTGTGAAGAGATCTGATGGCTTTATATGATAAACAAAAATTTTTTACCTTTTATTTACATCCACTTGATTCATATGGATTTGTTTTAGGACGCCTTATAACCTTTTTGGATTGACCTCTTTAAACAATATCTTTAACTGTTTTTCAAAGATGAGCAAAATTCTCATGGGTTTAGAAATACATGAGAGTAAGTGAATGATGGTAACATTTTAATTTTGGGGTGAACTATCCCTTTAACGTCAATAACCCACCTATGCCGGCAGCCTTTCTTATGTCCAAGATGGACACGGGCTTCAAACAGGTCCTTCATGCTGAAGAGCTCAGACAAGCGGAAATAGTCTGGTTGAGTGAGTGGGAAGTTCAGGATCTTCTCTGTAGCAGCTGAACATATAACACAAACATATAGAAACAATAATGAGCTTTGAATGAATATTATATGTTACAACCTCTTTATAAGAGTCAAGTTTTTATATAGTGCTTTTAACAATCTTCAGTGCTTTACAGAAAAAACATATATCAAGCCCATATTTACATTAAAGTCTACATTCCAAATTAAGAGGGATAATTCTATAAGCAAGCTGCCTCTTTATTTAATGTAATATATATATATATATTAATTACTTTGTTTTTCATTTTTTTCTCTACACATTTCACAGGGACCCCTGACTCTCCCTTGTGGCCCCAAGGTAAAATTCCTTTTCTATGGTATAAACTGACAGAAACTATATCTCCATGAGGTCGCTGGGTTTTCTATATTCTATACGCATGTGTCATAATCACTTCATGACAGTCTCACCGGTGTCTGTCGCTGCTGCTGGTGATTTGACTGCAGCTGCTGAGGAGCTGAATGTCTGTCCGTGACATGAGAACACAGCAGAGACCAACCGAGGGCCTCGGAGAACCTGCCTTACTGAAACCGATCATATTCAATTCATTCATTAAAAGATACATGTATTTCCATCCAAAGTCTGTTGCAAAGCTGCTCAGAAAGTCACTGTAAAAACTCGATGGTCACGTAATTTCACACGTTTTATGTCATTGCAAATCACAAGCAAGACGTTATATTATAATGTTGTTAACTGTTACTATAATATGGTTTACTTAATAAAATCTACTTTAAGTGCATTAACATTAAATAAAAACACGTTTTATTTCACCTCCAGTTAAGACGCCCGCTGCCATGTTTCCATTCGAGCTCCGCCCACTGAGCGTAAGGAAGAGTGCAGGTTTGTGGGTAATGGTGTTCCATACAGTGCTTTGGACTGATAAAATCGGTACATTGCACACCACACAAACTACAAATACCACAATGACCCAGTGATTTGAAACGAATAAAAACTTTATTGACGGAACCGGTGTCAATTTCACTACAATGCACAATTTAAATAACGGGAATAAAGAACGCTTTATAAAATTAGTTACTGAAACAATGAAACAAGTAAAAACATATATAAAACAATAACTACATATTCTTAAATATTAAATATACTTCATGTATTCTCCTGAACACGTGAACCTCGTTATTTTCCAGAGGCTTCTGTTTACCTGTAATAAAACAAAAGAACATGGACAAGTTCCACTAATGCTTAATAACCATAAAGCATCTAAATACGTTTTATATTAACATCTATAGACTGAGCCGTCGTTTTATATCAAGTAAAGTGGGCATTATGTATTATCTGTGCATTTACTGTGTATTTACCTCGTCAAATTGACTACAAACTGCAGCCTTCGTTTAACTGTTTTGCTTTCCTACAGCACACAAACACACAGACTTATTGGCACACAATGAAAAACTCAACCATAGGTAGGCTATATATATTCGCTTACATGTTCTAGGTGTATCAAATATGTTACATAAGTGTGTGTGCAAGTAAATGCATGAATTTTTAATACAGTCTTTTTATGTACCTCTAGCTGCTTTTGAATATGAAGGCGCCTGGTTTGGAATTTCAGACTCCTCTCCTCTGTGTCCAGGGCGATATATGGACTTAACAACAACCCTGGATCTATAGAGGTGGACAAAGACCTGGAGCAAACAAAAGAAACAGATTTACACATTCATACATACAGTCAGTCTCTGCATCTGTGAGCTTCAAAGACCAATAACCAGTCTGATTGCTGATATTACAAACACTAATTATATACATTTATACATTTGGCAGACACATCTTGAAAAACGCTGATCTACAGTGCATAACATCATCAAAAGATTCAGAGAAACTGGAGAAATCTCTGTGTGTAAGGGACAAGGCCGAAGACCTTTGTTGGATGCCCGTGGTCTTCGGGCCCTCAGACGACACTGCATCACTCATCGGCATGATTCTGTCATTGACATTACTAAATGGGCCCAGGAATACTTCCAGAAACCACTGTCGGTAAACACAATCCGCCGTGCCATCTGCAGATGCCAACTAAAGCTCTATCATGCAAAAAGGAAGCCATATGTGAACATGGTCCAGAAGCACCGTCGTGTCCTGTGGGCCAAGGCTCATTTAAAATGGACTGTTTCAAAGTGGAAAAGTGTTCTATGGTCAGACGAGTCCAAATTTGACATTCTTGTTGGAAATCATGGACGCCGTGTCCTCCAGGCTAAAGAGGAGGGAGACCTTCCAGCGTGTTATCAGCGTTCAGTTCAAAAGCCAGCATCTCTGATGGTATGGGGGTGCATAAGTGTATATGGTATGGGCAGCTTGCATGTTTTGGAAGGCGCTATGAATGCTGAAAGGTATATAAGGTTTTAAAGCAACATATGCTCCCCTCCAGACGACGATTTCAGCAGGACAATGAAAAACCACGTACTGCAGCTATTACAACAGCATGGCTTTGTAACAGATGAGTCCGGGTGCTGAGTTGGCCTGTCTGCAGTCCAGATCTTTCACCTATAGAGAACATTTGGCGCATCATTAAACGAAAAATGTGTTAAAGACGACCATGAACTCTTCAGCAGCTGGAAACCTATATCAGGCAAGAATGGGACCAAATTCCAACACCAAAACTCCAGAAACTCATAACCTCGATGCCCAGAAGTCTTCAAACTGTTTTGAAAAGAAGAGGAGATGCTACACCATGGTAAACATGCCCCCGTCCCAACTATTTTGAGACCTGTAGCAGGCATCAAATTTGAAATGAGCTAATTTTGTGCATAAAATTGTAAAATGTCTGTTTAAACATTTGTCATGTTATCTATGTTCTATTGTGAATAAAATATTGGTTCATGTGATTTGAAATTCTTTTAGTTTTCATTTTATTCAAATTTAAAAAACGTCCCAACATTTCCAGAATTCGGGTTGTACAATAGAAACATGCAAAAATTTAAAAAACTTAACTGCATAATATAAAGCAGTTTAAAATTGAAACAAAAATCCACTGCTTGTTGTACTGGTCTGATATATCATGCATCAAAAACTTCAATCAACACAGCTTAATTACACAGCATGTGGACACAACAATGTAATAAAATATTCAATGACAAATAATGAAATTTATGTATCACATTACAGAGTAAAGAAGTCCTCTAATCTTCTTTTGTGATGAAAAATCAACAGGCCATTCTTTTTTGTGTCCTGATGAGTGTTTAATTACTCTGGATTAATAACATGAACATTCATAAGGACAGAACAAAAAATAAAATATTTTGAATATTTGTCAGTCAGTTACACAGACTGAAATACAGACTGGCATTAGCTTCAATTTAGACATCTGTGAGAAAGGAAGCTACTTTATATTAAGATACAACAGAGGAAGCTGTGCAAGATACTGATTAGGAACGCGTACAGGCATTCACACATTCATGCATGTTTACACACACACAAACACACAGTGTAAGAACCATACAGACTTGTGTGTCAAAGTCAATTTTTATTATACATCTTCAGAGATACAGTTTGCGTTTCATTTCTCTGTGCAGAGCAGGGGACCAAAAAATCCTTTAGTTTTTTGCAAAATATTTATGAAAACTGGCAATGCCCAGCATAGTCAGCATGAGTCTTTACTTTCTTCTCTTCTATAAACAAAAATAAATAACATTCTTTTCACATAGGAAACACATACATATAATAAGCAACAGAAACAGGAACTAAGAAACAGCTGCAGAGAGGGATGAGAGAGAGCGGTGTGATTTGATAAGTATGCACATGTGCGCAAAAAGAGAAAGATGACTGAATTTTGAGACACTGAGAGAGTGTTTCCTCCTTTTAATTTGCAGTCTGATATAAATCTTTGAATGTCGTCCAGTGCCAGTGGTACAAAAATAACCTGGTTATGACACAAATATAAAGAATTCCCAACTAAGTACATAAAACAAAATGTTTTAAAAGGGAACATTGTGAAAAAAAAGCTTGTTGAGGGCAAGTTAGTAATTCGAAGATTTTAAAAAAGCGTAAAGGTTACGATAATTGCTAATGACGTTTTTCTGTAAAATTTTAATACCGCGTAAATGGCTGTTTTTCATACACATTCTATATACATATGTAAACTTAAAGGGTCTCATTTATGAAACGAGCAGAACAAATTTCTCAATAAATTGTTCATCAAACTGTTCTTGCGTAGACTGTCACACTGAATTGAATGGAACAATTTATTTAAGACGAGCTTTGGGAACTATTTTAATGGAAATTCATTCTGCTCGTGTTTCACAAATGAGGCCCATCTTAGTCATTCACTGCTGCACTGAGGAGATTTTCCTCATTTAGAAACCTCAGGGACTATTTTGACATTACCGAAAGGTGACTCAGACCGTCCTCTCAGAGGTCAAGGGTCTGAATGATAATGTTGAACCATTGTGGACTAGTAACAAATGAATATGCACTGATGCAAACAAAAGCGTTTTCATTCTCTTGGCCTTTACATTCTACAGTCCTACATACAGTTTAGTACTTAAAGACGCAATTTGTACGTTTGTGTTTAACTTGTAGAATTTTTTGCAGAAAAAAAAAAAGATTTCCTTATGGATAGGGTAAATATTTAAACCTGGTAACTATTTAACATGTAAACTCACCAATGATATTGTCATCTTTTCATAAACCTTCGGTTTTTAATTGCGATCACTTTTCGTAGTCTCAAATAAGAATTTCTCAAAAAGCAAAGTTTGTAAAGCAGGATTCATTCAGAAATGCTGCAGCTGCTGCAGAGAAAATACAACACAAAAACAATAAAAAACAGTTTAATCTCTCTTCATGACATCACGTCTGTTTTTAAATATATTTATAAATGTACAAACATACAAAAAAAAGGATGTGGTACACTCAAAGAGTCCTACATGACGTACCATGGAACCTAAATCATACAGTACAAAAAATCAGAAACACTGAAATGCAGGATGAGACGCTGCAGTCCGTCAGGCTAATGCTAAAATAAAACAACTAATGCTTAAAGCCGAAGGAAAATTTCGGCTGTATGGTTGGGAATCTTCCTAAATACTTGTGAATCACAGATTTGGATCCATAGATCCACCCAAACCAATGACCAAAACACTCATTAACTCTAATTAAAGATGTCAACAATTTGTTGAAGTCTTTAGTATCTTAGATGGAACAAGAGCACGGATATGTACTGGGATTTGGCAACCATGTTCCCTCAACTGATATGTGTGTGTGTGTGTTTGGAGAGAGGACAGGTAGGTACTCACTGATTATGGGGCTGCGTCTTCCTGTCTTTTGTCTTCTGATCTTTCCTTTCCTCATCTGACTCTACATCTGTCTCATCAACACATTTCTCTTCCTCATCTTCCTGCTCTTTCTCTTCCTTTCTAACACTTCCTCCCTCCCTTTGTCTTTCTCCTAAACATGCAGTGGACTCAGTCGCCTCAATCTGGCTGACCTGCAGGTGGTTTGTCTTTGCTAAGGGCGTTGGGTCCCGTTGTACCTGGATTATGCTGCCGCCCTTGTGGGGCTGCAGTACAGGTGAGGGCTGGCACAGGTGTGAGGTGGCGTGGGATAAGTGTGGTCTATCGGAGAGGTGTCGGTCCCTTTTCAGGCGGTTATGCAAGTAAAGTCCCTCTGTCCTGCCCCCAGGGGGCACCGAGGTCGAGAGGTCACCAGTGGTGGCAGCAGAGGAACTAATTTGAGGTTTCGACATAGGCGAAGGACAAAGAGAACTAATGACATCCTTCAAAGGTATCCTAGAGGCTGACGGTACCCTCTGGCGGCTGACGGCAAGATCATTACCATCTGCCGAGGAAAGTTCCTTGACGTCACTCATACTGCTGTTAACGGGTCTCATCAGGAATAGGTTCTGGTGTTGATGACCCGATGATCGGGGCGTCTCTGAGCTCACAGAGGGCGTAGTGAAGGAGTTGGGTTTGATGGCATGACTTGTTGGAGTGTCCTTTCCTATCTGTGAGCTGCCATTCTTTGGATCTCTTGGGGTCGAGATCTCAAATTTCTGACTTTCGGTCCTCCTAAAACCCATAATGCAAGAGCTGCCAGGTGTCAAGACTGGTCCCTTGTTGAGTTCTGCAGGTGCATCCGTTGATCTTGCAGGTGTGCCAATGGATTCCACTTGTGTTTCACTTTTGAAGAGTCTACCAGAGGTTGATGCTGAAGCAGAAACTGGAGTTTCTATTAGAATCTTTTGAAGTTCTGGTTTAATGTCACACTCTGCAGGTGAGGTCAAGGAGTCTACGGCCTCTTCCTCCTGTTTGGTGTTTGCGGCAAGAGGTGTAGACTCCTTGGCTCTTTCAGCTAGAAATCTCCTGATCTCTTGCTCAATGCTATCATCGCTGTCCACAGAACTGTCGTCGTCTTCTGCATGCAGACTGGAAGAAGGTATGTCCACATCTTGAGTCTTAGGAATCCCACCATTCCCAGTCACCTTGTCAGGTTGTGCAGGGCTTTTAGATTGTTTGATGTTCTGGACTTCTGATTTGCCTTTAACTGCTTTGCTTTTATGACCCTTGTCATTTTTGGTCTGAATGTTCAGTATTTCTTTGCCACCTTTCAAAATGCCAGACTTAACAAGCTTGGAAGGTGGGATACTCTTCAGGTCCGTAAAAGCTTTCTGTTTTTTCATAGCATCCAAAGATGAAACCTCTGAAGGTCTGGCACCTTTTCTCGCCTTTATGTCCCTCCCTTTCTTTTTGACTTTTTTCTTTGTCTTAAGCAAGTCTTTAATTGCAGCATCTAGATCCTCATCACTGTCCAGGGAGCTGCTTTTGTCACTGCTGTCATTTCTCTCTGAGCCAATCTCAGTCTTTGGACTGGACATACTGTAAGTGGAACCTTTGTCTTTGAGTACACTACTATCCGTACCCTTGCGAGGTGGGGAGTTCTGCTTCAGTCTGCTGATTTTCATGGTGGTTAGACTACTTGAATGGGATGTCACAGTGGGAGTGGTTGAAAGCTCTGGTCTGGTGGAGTCACTATGATTCAGAGGTGTCCCTGGAGGCTCCTCTTTAATATTCAAAACCAAGTCACCATCTCTAGAAATTTTGCTTTGTTCTTCTTTGAACTTGCGTTTTTTTGACAGGGAGAGCCTCACTGCTTTATTCGGCTGGGTTTCCTTCATCTTCTTCTTTGGCTCTTTGCTTGCGGTGGGATCTCCTGAAGCCGGTGGAGGTGCACCTGTCGTTGTCGGAAGCTCTTTGTTCATCTTTGCTTTATGCTCCAAAAATTTCCTTATCTCCTGTTCAATCCCATCCTCACTGTCAACAGAGCTTTCATCACTTTTATCTGCAGATGGTGCAACAGTGGGGAATGTTGGCATCTGAAGCAAATTTCTATTAGCAATGCTTAAGTTGGACTCAAACACCTCGGGCATGACGGTTTTGGAGATGTCTAGAATGGCTTCAGCACACATCAGCTCAGCAGTGTTGACCTTCAGGCTGGAATGGATCTGATGTTCAGTGTGAGTTTGTTTTGAGTTTGAAGGGAGTGGTGCACACCCTTTGACTTTAGAGCCCTGGGATGTACACTTGTTCAAAAAGTGGCTTACACCCAGTGGTGCAGGGAGATTAGACTTCTTGGTTGTCAACTTTTTCTTGCTCTTCTTGGACAGTGCTTTGAGTGGCTGAGTGCTCATGCATTCAGGAGGAGCGATGGCTGGTTTGCTACGTTGCACAGGCACAAGTTGGGCAGGTTTGAGAGGACTTTTCTTTTTCTTCTGCTTGTGTTTTTCTTCCTGGAAGTGGCAGATGGCTTCCTCAATACCTTCATCGCTGCTCGATTCAGAGTCCTCCCTTTGTCTTGAAGATCTCAGGGCATCTTTTTCACCTTCCTGTTTTTCTTTTTTCTCTTGCTGGAATCTCTGAATCTCCTCTTCAATTCCATCATCGCTGCTTGAATCGAGCCATTCCTCTTCCTCTTTAATGACGAGACGAGGTGGAGATCTGTCCACCTCTGAAGATGAGGAAGATCCTTTCTTAGCTCTGGGTGGAGGAAGACTTTTTACAGGCAAAATTTTACTTGTGTCTGCTTTCTTAAAGGGATTTTCTTTGCTTATCTTCTTCTTCTTGACTTTCTTCTTTAGGGGCTGCATCCCACTCAAGGCTCTCTGTATGTGATTGCTAGCAGTTAGCACCTTACCACTACTGGAATGTGTGTGTTGTTTAGCAGCATCTGGGACAGTTGTTTCCCTCCGCTGAAGCTTGGGCGCTGGGGGCGAACTTGCCATCGGATCCCCTTTGCGCTTGTGGTCCACCTTCTCCTTCAAATACTCCTGAATGGCCTCTTCAATGCCTCTATCCACAGAATCGTCACTGTCCGAATCATCACTAGTATCAGATCTGGCGGTCTGTGGTTTAATGTCTGCCCCTGGTCGCCGAGATCTCGCAGAAGTGTCCATGAGTCGCATTTGACCCTTGTAGCCAGCCTCGTGGCTGGAATGAGCAGCCTTTTCGGTCTGCATGTTTTCGCTCATGTCCGAAGACTGGGTGCTGTGGAGGCTCTCTATAATCATCTGGATCTTCTGTGGGATGGGGGTGCCACTAACAGAGGCAAGTTCGCTGTCGGAGGTACTGTCATTGAAAAAGAGAGGCAGGCTGCAGCTCTTATTGGACCTCCATTCCGAGTGAATAGCCACCACCGGAGGAACTGTCTTCAGGAACATTCTAGAAGGCCGGAATGGAAGGGATGTAGGTGCATGGGGAAGCTCCACCGGTGATCTTGTTTACATTCTAAAATGGAAAAAATAGAATTTGTAATTTTAACAACATTAATAACATTTAATTCTAAAACATTAAATGACAACATAAGCAGTGTTTAGCAGAGTGATTACAACATCATTTAAACTAATAAGGATACATTTAAAAAAAAAAATGGTAGGGGGGGACCAGGGAGAGTTGAAACTTGTCATTTTTACAAATTTTCTACAGGGATGAAATCACATACAACAATTTAGAGGTGAAAAAACAACAACAACAACAACAACAACATTCACATCACTAATGGATTATAATTTGATTGCAATCAGGTTATAAATATTAACTGACAGAACTGTTATCATCACCAGATTCTCGTTTAATTTGATTTGACATGCATAGGCCTATTTGCTCAAAACTTTAATCTAAAATGTAGGCCTATATTAAAAGAAAGGAAAAATTAAATTTAAAAAAATTAAAAAATTAAAATTACTAGAAAAATTGCTGATCGTTGTGACAACCTTGGGATAGTGTTTAAGCTCACAATTAACAATTATTTAGCACATATTTTTGGGGCAAATTATTTAAAAGACTGATTGTAAAAAAAAAAAAAAACAGTGTTACTGACATTAAAGCAAACAGATGTTACAACATTCCCCAGTCTCCCCTATTACAGGCAGCGCTGTCACAAAAATTTACAGAGCCTGGTATAAAAATTATGGTTGGGCTCCCCAACCTCTAGGGCAATGAGTAGGCCTACGACTCAAATATGGGTCACGGCTGGGTCAAAGACAGCACAGAAAAACAATGCTAAATGCAAATAAAAAAAAAATGCAGCTGACCGCATAATCCTGTACTTTTTACATTTTTTAATCAAACTAATTAATCTTTCACTTGGTGGTATGGCTAATACTAATACAATATTTAGCCAAGTGTTTGTTGTTCCATGTAGACTGGTAAATCACAATTCAATGTTAATAGTAAGCTTACAGGAAGTGTATTGCAATAATACAACATCTAAAATAATCTGATAATGAATATAGGGATATATAGGGATAATAATAGGGATATTCAGCTTTATTAGCTATTTATAAACAATATAGGCCTATTAAACATTTTAACTGTCATGTTCTGTAATTTTAAGATTAAGATTTGTAAGATTTAACACCAGAAAAGGTGTTTCAGTGGCACGAGATTCAACCCTGCCAATAATTACTTGTTTATGAACATAGAAATAGCAAACCAAACTGTGTGTGTGGTGTTGTATTTTTGACTATCATTCACGAACAAACAGCGATGTTCGAATGCCAAATTAATGAGCCGGGTCTTTTTAGTGAATCAAGAACAAACAACACGACCAGTGTAGTCCGTTTCCCGAACGAATGACTCTTATGACCCGGTTCGTTTCACTGAATCGTCAACATTGTGACCGCAGTGGTATGAGCTTCGAACGAATGACTCTTATGGACTGATTCTTTTAGTGAATCACTTGTGATTCGGAGCCTTTGCTGAATGAATCTGTCTCACTGAACTGTAAATTATTACTTTCTTTACTTCTAATTAGCCAAGAACTGCCAGTGTGTTATGCTGTAGTTAAGGCTTAGTGTAGTTACTGTCTACTTTGTCTATATGATAAAAATTATGAGTTTTGATTCAGTGATGTTTTATATAAATGAATAAATTAAATGATATACATGTATTGTAATATTTAGTCGTCTTTATCTAATATAAGGTTAGTATGAATTATTGGAATGGTTTACACCAGAAAAATCCGTGTAAACATTTATTTGTGCTTTGTTACGTTTGCTAAATGATATCATCACCTGAGGAGAATGAATATGAACAAGAATTACATTCATTTAAAATACTATATCCGTCCAAAGTACTAAAAGAATCATTAACGGAACCGTTAACGAATCAGAATCGTCAAGAGGAATCAGAATGGCTATCTTCATATTGATTACTATTGCTAATTTTAAGGGTGCATAGGCTACATGCATCGATACCAGAGCGATGCCCTAGCCGAGGCCCCTCCGTCGCCTTCAACCGCTTCATCTCCTCAGACAATAAACTCCCGTAAGTTATGACAAAATAACTCCCTCAGCTATGATGCCACAATGAAACTCCATCCGAATGGAGACATTGTATCTTCTTTGCACTTCACTGCGAGAAACTTGTAGTGTTTTTGGTGCTTTTGCAACCCGCCGTCAGAGCTCCGTCTCACCGGCGCACCGGGCTGTCCCTGCGCGCAGCTCGCGGCTCTGCCTGCACTCTAAACCGGGGAGCGGAGCTAAGAGACACCGTAGAGGAACCAGCGTCTTCCGCCTGCCGGCCACGGTGTCTCCGGCCGTGTTTACACCCGTTTAGTGTCAAAAGAGGGTCTGTTCGGGGGAAGTTCGGAAGTCGTGCGTTTAAATGTGACATTTAATGAGCCAGCCCCTTAAAATGTAGCAAAGAATGGGAAGGAGGAAAGCTAAAGTTCGCCTTGAAATGTAAGCGCCGAGACGCTCAAGGGGCCTCTTCACTTCTCGCCGGTTCATTTTGCAAAACCCTCTTTGTATTGTGTCTCTCTAGCGAAAAAACATCACAGAAGTAACAGCCCGCTGCGTGCAAGCGACAGATAACGGGATGAGGCTCACCTTGCGACTGATGAACAGCTGTTGCGTTTATCTTCCAGTGTTACAGATGCAGCTTTTGTAATTCTTAACACATTTTTTGGAGTGTCCACATACGGGAGCGGGCGCGCGCAGCCGTCTCGTGCACCGCTTCTGCCTTCCGACTTACCTTCAGAAATCACTTAAAGACACAGTACCGCAGAACAGACTGGAATTGTGTTGTAACATTAATGATGTAGACAGATGGGTATTGTGGTTACATGTGCATTTCCTTTCAAAACGTTGATTTTTTTTAGTTAGGTTTGATTGAATGGTGAAGGAAAAAAGCCAACAAGTGTCCAGCATACATGTGAAAAGCGTTGTTATTGAGAGAATGTGCATAGCTTGCAGATCTGGATTCTACGGAAGTCCGTTTTTGCCACGAGATAAAAAATAAAAAAGGAAATTGTGACTTTATCTCACAATTCAGGCTTTTTCTCCCAATAATCATATATAAATTCACAATTACAAGATATAAACTGGCTATTGCTAGAAAAAAAAAAGTAAGCATATTTTTGGTGGAAGCAAAAAAAAAAAAAAAATCCGAATTGTGAGATAAAAAATCGAAGTATGTTTTTTATTATATACATATTATTATGTGCTTTAGCAAATTGTTATTTTTATATTCCGTGACCAAAAAAAATATAATGAGATGTAAACACAGAATTCTGAGAAAAAGGAAATTAAGAAATAATGTAAATTCATGAATTGTGAGATATAAACTGGCAATAGAAAAAAGTTAGAATTTTGAGATAAAAAGTTGTATCTTTTTATTTTTTTATACCATGGTGAAAAAATCACATAAAATTGTGAGCTGTAAACTCAGAATTCAGAGGGAAAAAGTCAGAATTTTAAGAAATTATCTAAGAATTGAGAAAAAAAAATTCGTAATTCTGAGTTTATATCTTGCAATTCTGACCTTTTTTTCAGAATTTTCTCATAGTTTATGAATCTAGACAAAGAAGTTCAAATGTTAATGATTTGTCACTGTCTTAAAGACTGTACTATAAAAACTAAAAATAGTAATAAAAGTAGATGTTCAAATTTTTAGTAGTACAGGTGCATCTCAATAAATTAGAATGTCGTGGAAAAGTTCATTTATTTCAGTAATTCAACTCAAATTGTGAAACTCGTGTATTAAATAAATTCAATGCACACAGACTGAAGTAGTTTAAGTCTTTGGTTCTTTTAATTGTGATGATTTAGGCTCACATTTAACAAAAACCCACCAATTCACTATCTCAACAAATTAGAATACTTCACTAAGACCAATAAAAAAAACATTTTTAGTGAATTGTTGGCCCTCTGGAAAGTATGTTCATTTACTGTATATGCGCTCAATACTTGGTAGGGGCTCCTTTTGCTTTAATTACTGCATCAATACGGTGTGGCATGGAGGCGATCAGCCTGTGGCACTGCTCAGGTGTAATGGAAGCCCAGGTTGCTTTGATAGTGGCCTTCAGGTCATCTGCATTGTTGGGTCTGGTGTCTCTCATCTTCCTCTTGACAATACCCTATAGATTCTCTATGGGGTTCAGGTCAGGCGAGTTTGCTGGCCAATCAAGCACAGTAACACCATAGTCATTGAACCAGCTTTTGGTACCTTTGGCAGTGTGGGCAGGTGCCAAGTCCTGCTGGAAAATGAAATCAGCATCTCCATAAAGCTTGTCAGCAGAAGGAAGCATGAAGTGCTCTAAAATTTCCTGGTAGATGGCTGCGTTGACTGTGGACTTCAGAAAACACAGTGGACCAACACCAGCAGATGACATGGCAGCCCAAATCATCACTGACTGTGGAAACTTCACACTGGACTTCAAGCAACATGGATTCTGTGCCTCTCCAGTCTTCCTCCAGACTCTGGGACCTTGATTTCCAAATGAAATGCAAAATTTACTTTCATCTGAAAAGAGGACTTTGGACCACTGAGCAACAGTCCAGTTCTTTTTCTCCTTAGCCCAGGTAAGATGCTTCTGACGTTGTCTCTGGTTCAGAAGTGGCTTGGTAGCCCTTTTTCTGAAGACGTCTGAGCGTGGTGACTCTTGATGCACTGACTCCAGCTTCAGTTCACTCCTTGTGAAGCTCTCCCAAGTGTTTGAATCAGCTTTGCTTGACAGTATTCTCAAGCTTGCAGTCATCCCTGTTGCTTGTGCACCTTTTCCTACCCAAATTCTTCCTTCCAGTCAACTTTGCATTTAATATGCTTTGATACAGCACTCTGTAAACAGCCACACCTTTCAGAAATGACCCTCTGTGACTTACCCTCTTTGTGGAGGGCATCAATGTTCGTCTTCTGGATCATTGTCAAGTCAGCAGTCTTCTCCATTATTGTGGTTTCAAAGAACAAGAGATACCCGGAATTTATACTGTAGGGATGGTCATTTATTGAAACTCAAATTTAAATATTCTAATATTTTGAGATACTGATTTTTGACTTTCATGAGCTGTAAGCTCTAATCATCAAAATTAAAACAAAAAATCTTTTGAAATGTTTTACTTTACATGCAATGAATCTAAAATATATGAAAGTTTCACTTTTTGAAATAACTTACAAAAAAAATTAACTTTTTCACAACATTCTAATTTATTGAGATGCACCTGTATATTTAATTTATCGTGTATATATATATATATATATATATATATATATATATATAATATCATATAATTGACCTTTTTATTTGACAGTGGTAAAGGTTGAAAGGCTGTCAAATTGCAGGCACCATGTGAAAATGTTCCTTATATAGTGTGACAACATGCCCCACAGTTGGGCACAAAAGAGCACCATGCATTTAATGAATATGATCACTTTTCCTGGGCAATAATAAATAAAATATGGAATAGCTTTTTTGTATCCATGACTTTGCAGTGTAAAAGTTTAAAAGTTTATTTCTGATATTAAGAATGGATATTAAAAACACAATTTTGATATACTGCAGATTATTTATTTACAGCTATTTAACCATATTTTGGCCATTATATTAATTCATATTATGCTTTAGACACTACAGCATATCATTATGATTAATCTCAGCATTCTTTTTGTTAGAATCAGGCAGACTTATAGCACTTTAGGAAGATTAATGCTCCATGAGATGATATTGTAGTCTTTATTTTGTGGATTAGTGAGTAGCTTCAGTCCTGCAGAGCATCTTCAACATTCATTTCTCACTCTTTCCTTCTGCTCTTTCTGTGATTCACACCTCACTGGCTCAAGCTCACCTCTGCTCAGCCATCACACAGACGTCCTTTAGTTTTACCCTCAACTCTTATTTATGCATCATAAATCTGACTTACTAAATTATTATCTTTAGATTAGATTATTGTCTTTTGATCTATTCCTGAAACTGAGGCTCTAGTTTGTTTCTTGTATTCCATCTGTTTTCTTTCATATCTCTTCTTTTATATATATTTCTATATCCTCTCCTTTTTCATGATTTTTTGTGTTAATAATACCTAGCAACGAACACAAATAAAGACAATAAGTAATACAGATAATAAACAGTAAAGATTTGGGTATAAATTATAGAAATTAATATCATAAAAAAGAATATATGTGACCCTGGGCCACAAAACCAGTCTTAAGTCGCTGGGGTATATTTGTAGCAATAGCCAAAAATACATTGTATGGGTCAAAATTATTGATTTTTCTTTAATGCCAAAAATCATTAGGATATTAAGTAAAGATCATGTTCCATGAAGATATTTTGTAAATTTCCTACCGTAAATATATTAAAGCTTAATTTTTGATTAGTAATATGCATTGCTAAGAACTTCATTTGGACAACTTTAAAGGCGATTTTCTCAATATTTAGAGTTTTTTTTTGCACCCTCAGTTTCCAGATTTTCAAATAGTTGTATCTTGGCCAAATATTGTCCGATCCTAACAAACCATACATCAATGGAAAGCTTATTTATAGATGATGTATAAATCTCAATTTTGAAAAATTGACCCTTATCACTGGTTTTGTGGTCCAGGGTCACATATGATGAATTATATAAAAAAAGGTTTTTATTTTTATTTTACTTTATTATTATTATTATTATTATTATTATTTGTAGTTACTGTGTATATTTATTATGTATATATAAATACACACACATACAGTATATATTCTGAAAATATTTACATGTATTTATTTATATTTATATAATTTATATTATATATAAATATATTTAATATACAAATATAAAATATTTTTCTTAAATATATACATACATGTGTGTGTATTTATACATACATAATACATTGGATGCGATTAATCGCGATTAATCATTTGACAGAACTAATATTTATTAACTGTATTAGAGTTAAGAATAAACTTAACAGTTCTATTGTTGTATCGTATGAATGGTGTAGCAGTGTTTGTACACATGGTGGCGCTGTTTACTAGTGTGAGAATTAAGGCAGCCTGACTGTTTTCTCGCTCCAGAAAACCATTATGCTTTGATGTTTTGTTGTGAGTTCGGAGTTTCTGAATGCTGTGCTGATTATTTACTCAAAACTAACTTTACCTCTCTTCATCATTTTTATTTTCATCATTTTTAGTTCAAACAGGTGTCTTGGAGTAACCACAGCTATATCACATTAACTATCTATGGATATGTTTTTTTATCTTAATGTATCTATTGTTTTATCATCTAAGAAGTTTAGCATCACTGGAGTGTATCATTGCAAAATCTGGACTGTACAATTGGGATTTTGCATGCGTGTGAATCATTGTGAAGAAAGTATTTGTATGCATGTGTGGGAGGAAAAGAGCTGGAGACAGAATGGGTGTGATTTTCGGATTGATTTGGCGGATGATTCAGATGTGTTTCGCTGTCATTATAATTTTTTACCTGCTGTCTCTTCTCGTCTGCCTATAACACCTACACAGTCGCAGACACACTGTCTCTCGTCTGCTCATTTCTCTCTGATCATTTTGATGGAGTTATTTAGGGCTGAATGTGGCTTTATACTTTTGCAGCACCTGCATATTCAAGCTTTCCTGCAAATGACTGACATTTGCACTTAATTTATTAACAAATCACAGAAACAAACACACACATCTGACCTAATACATATTCATTCTTACTAATGGACATACAGTAATCAGGCTGTCAAAACACAGTTAATGCACTTGATATGCAAGGGAAAATGGATTAATGTTTATAAATATGTCTATAAAAATGATTTCTCGAAGTAGATTGTTGGAGTATGTTTTACAAGAAAATACTGTTTTAGACTTTCTAATTCAAAATGTCACATTTAATTCATTCTGTACACTTCCCATTTTTTCTGTAATTATTTAATGAAATGTACTAGTAATTTCTAAGTGAAAATAGTTTTAAAATCAGTTCTATTCTGTGTATGTGACGCAAACTGAATTTGAACAGAAAACATACTTTATCAAATTAAAAGTAAAAGTGTGCTACAGTGATGTAAACTATACCAAAATGATATTATATTTCAGCTTCTTCAACAACTTTTTTTAAATAATCATTTTTGTATCATAAGTAAATGTATGCATACGCACAACTACAAAACGTATTTCAAGCTTTTAAGCAAAAGCTTCTAAATCAAACGATCATGAGAAACATAAATGAAGTCAATTGTGTCCAAACTTTTGCACAGACTGAAAATCTTGCATTGAAAATTTTGTCTTACAGCCTTGGTCACCATTTACTTTCATTGGATGGAAAAGAGCAGTTTGGACAGTCTGCAAAATAACTCATCTTTACTCCACGAAAGAAAGACATATGGATTTGGAACAACATGATGGTGAGTAAATGATGAACTGATTCTTAAAGGTTTATTTTGCACTTAGTTGTGTTGTCTTAAAGGAATAGTTCACCCAAAAATGAAAATTTGCTGAAAATATATTCACCCTCGGGTCATCCAACATGTAGATTAATTTGTTTCATCATCAGAACAGATTTGGAGAAATGTAGCATTCCATCACTTGCTCACCAATGGATCCTTTGCAGTGAATGGGTGCCGTCAGAATGAGAGTCCAAACAGCTGATAAAAACATACACAAGTAATCCACACCAACATATTTGTTTAGAGCTGTTTTGGACTGTTTTTACTCGCAAACGGTGCTTGATCTGTGCAGATTTCTCTCCTGATTTCAGACTTTTTCACTGGAGAAAGTGTATGGATAGAAGACTCGTAATGGTTTAAAGTTAGAAATTTTTAATGATAGATTTGTTTCTTACAAACTCAGCTTTTCCCTTCACAAGACGTTAATTGATGGACTGGAGTGGTGTGGATTACTTGTGGATTATTGTGATGTTTTTATCAGCTGTTTGGACTCTCAATCTGACGGCACCCATTCACTGCAGAGGATCCACTGATGAACAAGTGAAGTTTTGCTAATTTTCTCTAACTTTAATAAACAAACAATCTCATCTACTTCACTGGATGGCCTGAGGGTGAGCAAATTATCAGCAAATGTTCATTTTTGAGTGAACTATTCCTTTAATGAGATTCCACGAGAGATTCAACAAAGAATGAAAATGGTCCCAACCGGCCCTTGTCTCTCATACATTATCTGAATGTCAATCAGTGAAACGAATGAGGAAGGAAGAGAGACATTTTAAGCAGAGAGATGAAGGTGATGAGTATTTAAATGAACGTGTTAGTATTCAAGTGAGGTGTAAGAGTGAGAGAAAATCTAGGAAATTGCACAGAAGCATCATTACCAATGATTTAGTGATGATGAGAAAAGAGTGGAAAGTGAAAGATCGAGAGGGAGACAAAATAAGTGTCCGATGAATGAAATCAGATATGTGTTGCTAAATAAGTTTGCTTCCCTGTGGTTCGAGCTGCCAATTTCCTCCGATGAAATATGACCCAAAGTTTTCAACGGCAGCAGATTTATCTTGCTGATAATTGTCTTTAGATTATGGATGTTTTTGGAGTGATTTATTGCAGGCAGAAGGTCCCTGTAAACCCCGTTACAAGGGCACCTTTAACTCAGCAGAGATTTTGTTAATATGCCTTTTGAATAAATTAATCTATGTGTGTGTTTGACCCTGCAGTAGGGCACATGGGACACACACACACACACACACACACACACACACACACACACACACGGGCAGCTTAATCAAAGCCAACCTTGTAACGATGTTTGTCTTTGGCCCCCAAAGTTTGTTTTATTCAGACCAACTTTGAAATACACACACAAAACTTTTACTTTGTCTCCTTGAACAGACTTTATCCTCACTTGAATATACTGTACACTCCCAAAAATATGTGGATGTGTACTTTAGCACCGTACAGTTTACTATTTTTTGTAGTTGGCCATAGTTGTGAGGCTCCCAAAGTAAAAAAAACCCAAAAAACTTTTTAGTCCCCAGAGAAATCGAGGAGTGAATCGGCTGCTAGCCAATGATCTCTCGTGAGAAATGTGTGCTGTTTCATTAAGTATTTTGATTTATACACTTAATAATACAGGGTTTCATTTATTAACATTAATTAATGCATTAGGCATCATGAAATAACAATGAACTGTGGATTTACACCATTTATTTTCTAGGTTAGTGTCTAGAATGTTAATCTCTCCATATGCTAGTACATTTTTTAATATTAAAGTCGTATAATAAGTTCATATTTAATGAACAAACATGAATTAGCAATGAGCAGAAGTATATTTATGACTTAACATTAACCTAGATTAATAAACACTGTAAAATTGTTGTTTATTGTTAGTTCATCATGCATGTTAATGATGTTAATTTTATTTTAATATAAATATTTGGATTTAGTAAAAAAAAAAAAAAAACATGCCAAGTGTTTAAAATATGGGTGTTACAGTGAAATTAAATATTAATATCTATATAAAATATGCAAAAATATTTTAAAATAGATTTAAATACATTTTAAATATTTTTATGCTTGGTTTTAGGGACACGTTTATTTGGTAAAACTTTACAATAAGGTTTAGTTAGGTAACATTGATTACATTTTTAATATTTAAAATTATTTATTACATTCAGGTTTAGTGAACAAACATGAATTCACAGTTTATTCATGAATTAACATTAACCTAGATAATAAATGCATTAAAAGTGTTGTTTATAGATAATTTATAATACCTACTGCATTAACTAACGTTAATAAAGTTAACAGTGTTACCTAATTTAATATAAATATTGGATTTATTAAACAAAGCACACCTAGTATTTAAAACATGGGTACTGCAGTGAAACTTAATATCACTATCTATATAAAATATGAGAAAATAATTATTTTAAAATAGATTTAATATATTTTTGCTTGCTTTTAAGACTTATGGCAAAGACGTTTTTTAGAATATAGAAAACACATTTACAATTTATGATAAGGTTCAAATAGATAACACGGGTTAATGCATTAACTAATATTAACTAGTGAGCAACACATTTGTTGCAGTATTTAGTTTTAATGTTAGTTAATATAAATATGATTCTTCATTGTTAGTTCATGTTAGTCCATTAAATATTATAACAGATGTAACTTTGGATTTTAATAATGCATTAGTAAATGTTGAAATTAGCTCTGACTAAGATTAGTAGATCCTTTAGTATATTTCTAGTGTATGTTAACTAATCTTAGCAAATGGAATCATATTGTAAAGTGTTACCCATTTATTGTATGCAATACTATTTTCAGTGTCAAACAATAACTTTATTTTAAAAAACTTGCAGTTACTCTGCAGTGGCCCACATCTATGGCAAAGGGCAGTAGCTATATTGATTTTTTTTCCTTAACAAAATACAGTTCAGTAACATTTTTTGTTGTTCTGTCTCAGATCACAGAATGAACTTCTCACACCCTGCAGGGAACTGTGGGTAAAGTGTTTTTGATGAGGATGGTCATTGCTGAGGCGCAGCAGGACGGAGGTTAGCGAGCGTGTCTCTGAGACAGATATCAGGCCATTACACTTGAATTTCTGCAGGAGGGATTTTAGATATCCTGCTCCGTCATGTGCCGCAGAAAAGATTCAGCCATTATTTTTAGTGTCTGTTACACATCGATGAAGGACACTTGGTTAGCGTTGAGAAGTACGATTCATTTCAGCGAGTCGGTTTGTTTGGGCAGTTTGTTTCAATGAACTGAAATATAGAAACAACTCACTGATTCGTTCACGTCATCACTCACTAATGTTCTCAGAAGCATATTTTAGATAAGTGCTGCTGTTTGTTTCTTGTGAAGCTGGTTTAGGTCACTGCATCTTACAATGTAATGCAATGTGCTCTGGTTGACCTTCCATTTTCAGTGTGATGATCTGGAAGTATCAACTGTTTTATTCTCTACACTCTAAAAAAAATGGTGCTATATAGCACTAAAAGTGGTTCTTGGCTCGTAGGGGAACCACTTTTGGTGCTATATAGCACCATATCTTTAAAGGTGCTATACATCAACTTTATCAAATGGTGCTATGTAGAACCATAAGAGGTGCCATATTGCATTGTATTTCTTCAACAAAGATGGTGCTAAACAGCACCAACAGTGGTTCTTTGGCTCGTAAAAGAACCTTTAAAGGGGCTTAACAGGTTCTTTGTATGGCAGTGGTGCTATATAGCACCTTAATCACCCCAAAGAACTGCTGAAGAACCATACAGGAGCTTAACAGGTTCTGTATATGGTAGCGGTGCTATATAGCCCCTCAGTCATGCCAAAGAACCGCTGAAGAACCACTGAAGCACCACTGAAGCACCAAGATTTGGTGCTATACAGCACCAAAAGTGGTTCCCCTATGATTACGAGCCAAAGAACCACTTTTTTTAGAGTGTATTTTAAATTATTATTTGATTGGAATGGCAAACTTTAGGATATTTTACTTCAAGTTTATTTTTCTGAGAGTAATTCCTGCTGTAAGGATATTTTAATTGATATTTATAGTACATACTGCACAGAACAGTGTTGTTTGTGAACAGGACATAGCTACTTAAAATACTAGGAATTTACTATTATTTTTTAAAGAAATTAATAATTTTATTCAGCAAAGATGCAAGATATTGATCAAACGTGACCACGGTTTGCACAAAAATATTAAGCAGCACAACTGTTTTCAACATTATTAATCATAAGAAATGTTTCTTAAGCAGCAAATCAGCATATTAGAATGATTTCTGAAGGATCATGTGACACTGAAGACTGGAGTAATGATGCTGAAAATTCAGCTTTGAATCACAGGAATAAATAATTTTTTAAAAATATTTTCAAATAGAAAACAGTTATTTGAAATTGTAATAATATTTCACATTATTACTCTTTTTTAACTGTATTTTTATTTAAAAAATGAGCATTAGAGGCTTTTTCAAAAACAAACCTTTGAATGTTACTCTCAGAAATAACGATATTCTAAAATTAAATACAGTATTTTACATGTATAACCAATTTTTTTGTTAAAATGCTGGTAGATCAATTACATAAGTCAAAAATGAGATGCTAAAATTAGTTGATATTACTTCTGGTCCATTTATCACACTGGAAATGGAAGGTCAAGACAAGTGCATTGTGGGAGACAGTATGCCATGCAGTGTGTTCTGCTGTATATTGTACATTTTAATAAATATAATAGGTTTTCATTCAGGTATCATTATGTGCATACAGAAAATTCACATACTATGCACAGCAGACATATTGAAGAATATTGAAAAAATAGTATTCGCCAACAGGGGGCACTGTTCTCCTTTGTCTTGTATGAATAGGAAGTCATTTACACATTAAAATCACTCTTCAGCTGCAGGACAGAACAAGCCTCTTTTGTTTCGCTGATTATATTTCGCATTAAATTCATGATTCCATATAAAATTCCACATTACGGGGAATCAATATAAGGTTTTATGGTCTTATCCACACGCAGACCCCTGAAGGGCAGGAAATTTGATCAATAACAAAAGTAGGAAAGACAAGTGGTTAGTGAGCATCTTAAAGCAACAGAGCCATTATCAGGCTCTCACATGTAAAGATAGTGATGTTCCCTTGATAATAATTGTTTAATGAGCACTTTGCTCCTTCTCTTAGTTGAAATGATTCAGTTTTAAAGGAATAGTTCATCCAAAAATGAAAATTTGCTGAAAATGTACTCACCCTCAGGCCATCTTAGATGCACATGAGTTTATTTTTACATCAAATTTGGAGAAATGTAGCATTACATCATTTGCTTACAAATGGATCCTCTGCAGTGAATGGGTGCCGTCAGAATGAGAGTCCAAACAGCTGATAAAAACAGTTTCCACACCACTCTAGTCCATCAATTAACGTCTTGTAAAGTGAAAACCTGCATGTTTGTAACAAACAAATCCATCATTAAGATGTTTTTAACGTCAAACCATTGCTTCTGGCCAAAATATGAGTCTCTATCCATAATATTGCTTTCTCTAGTGAAAAAAATAATCTCATCTGAATCAGGAGAGAAATATGCACAGGTCAAGCACCATTTACAAGCAAAAAACAATAGACCAAAACAGTTAAATACAAATATGTGGGTGGATTTTGATGTGAGAGGACAACAGCGGAAAGACTTTTTCACTGGAGGAAATGTAATTATGAATTATAGACTCACATTTTGGACAGAAGCGACAGTTTGAAGTTAAAATGTCTTAATGACAAATTTGTTTCTTACAAACACACAACTTTTCACTTCACAGGATGGTAATTGATGGACTGGAGTGGTGTGGGTTACTTGTGGATTGTTGTGATGTGTTTATCAGCTGTTTGGACTCTCATTCTGACGGCACCCATTCACTGCAGAGGATCCACTGGTGAGCAAGTGATGTTATGCTAAATTTCTGCAGATTTGATGAAGAAACAAACTCATCTACATCTTGAATGGCCTGAGGGTGAGGACATTTTCAGCTAATTTTCATTTATGGGAGTGAATGTGGGAGTTCCTGAGGTGGATAAAATCAAACTCACGAAGGACTGCATCCCAAAAGACACTGCACCTGTGGGACCTCATGAACAGCTGTGTGTGTGTGCATAAATCTGTTATAAAGAACTATATTGTTCCACTTCAGTTACTTCTATATGTTCTATATGTTAGTTTTTGCTGAATATGCCATATTAGTGTCCATGACTACGGGAAGAGTCATGCGATAATGTGTGTGTGTTGCTGTAGAGTGATTAATGTTGTGACAGTAAAAGCAGTACTTAGCGGGAATCTAAATCACCTCGTGTGGGAACATTTGTGTGTGTGTGCACGCTTAATGATATTTGTTGGTATCTAATATCATCTTACTTTACTGTTTCTGCCCCATAGCACAGACACTGAGCGAGAGAGGAAATGAAAGTAAATGTGTTCATATCAGAGAGTTCATCAATTCAAAGGTGGAAATTACATAGAGGAGGTTCATTCAGAGGGGAACATCAATCCTCTGCTGTAAAGGAACTTTAGCGAGGATCTATATGTGTATTCACTTCCTGTTTGAAACTTACAAATCCTTCTGCATAGTAACAAGTTTTGCATGGGCAACAACACTGATGTTTTCATCAAAAAATGACTTTTTACTGCTGTAGCGAGTCTAATGTTGTCCAAATAATTTAAGTTTGTTGTTGACACAAACATCTCTGTGGAGTTTCCCACTGGGAATAAAGGAAAATACACTTTCTTTCCCTAAGTTGATTTTCTTTTTCACACAATGTCCTTCAAGGGAGACATTCCCCCCTAAAGTTGTGTGAATAATTTATCAGCAGGTTCTCAAACAGCAGGACTGGGAAACAATTAAACCGGGTGAAAAGACGCGTACAGGCGACCTTACAGCAGCTATTGAGCCCATTTACATAATTCAAACATAAAACAGCATTCACAACACATTTTGGTACTTTGGTATTGTGAGGTATTTCTGAGGGAAACAATATTCGTTGAGAAATAATGTAGGACAGGACTTTCATTTGTACATTAGTATTTGATTAAGTTAAACATGTTAGGGTGTGATATTATTGATTAATATTATTAAATGTATTATATATAGATATATATATATATGTATATATGCATGTATAAATAGGATCTAGTCTGATTTAATGTTGACTTCAAGAAAATGAATGTCTATGTTTTGCTTTATTTATATGTGTTTTATTGATTACATTTAGCTTGGTCACTGTATATTTATAAATATTCTGTTACTAGAAGTGTTAGAAAATCAGTGAAAGAATCGGTGAGTGTTGTAATAACACATGATCGTTTGTTATATCGATAAGCCCTCTCAGAATGGAAGTGAATTGAATTAAACGGTCTTGGCTAAAGTGCCTGTGAGGACGTTTTTGGGAGCGCTCGAGCTGTGAGACGGGAGCTCAAACGCGGCGTCGGCCTTGAAAGTGCTCAGCAAAAACACAATTCAATTAGCCAACATTTAACTGCCATGATCAGACACACAATACTCATAAAGCGCCTGAAGAATCAATCTGTCTCTGGCGCTCTGGTTGCTAGGAGACAGTAAGAGCAGGTGCATACGGCTATATGAAGGCTCTTGACTTGAAGATGAGATCATCGTCTCCTGCTCTCGTGCTGTCAGAAATCTAAAGGTAAACCGCTGTGTGGTGCTGCATTGATGATTTCATGTCAGGATGCTGGTGCCATCTTCTTGCCAGAAGCCCAAGGTTTAGAAAACACGAGGTGTACAAAATGACAGGAAAAGCTGATTTAATGCTCATAAACATACAAGAATTGCACTAAAAATCTGCAATCCAAAATCTAACTTAAACCTGGAAATTATATTTTAGGATTCATTATAATTGAAAACAAAACAAAAACATCTTTGAGATTCTGTACTGTTTAGATTTCCAATCAAATTTAACCCTTTTACTGTGCTCAAAGTCCTTTACCTAATTTGGTGTTTCTGGTTAAAATGGCTTGTAAATCTCTCATTATGCTATATTATCACCAAACCTTGGACCTTTTTTTGTTATTTTTTTTTTTAATTAACACAGGCTTTTCATTTCTTTTGGGAGCTGATTGGTGATAGGCCTTATCTGTGCTTGGGCATCTCATTTTTTAAATGAAAAAAAAAAATCATCATATGTGGATAATCTTCGTTATATAAAATAAAAAACCGAGGCTCTGATAAGGCCTACACGATCATTCATTCATATGCTAAATGAAAGACAACAAGATGATAAAGATATTGAATATTTGATAATAACATAGCATAACAAGTAATTGGCAAGCAATGTATTTTTTTGTGGCCTAGACTGTAAAAAAATATTTTTCAAGGTTGCAAATAAAAGATTATTAGAGTATGTTTTACAAGAAAATATCATTTTAGTCATCCTCCTTCAATTTCTGAATGTAAATTCTTTCTACACTGTTTTTTTTTTTCAATGTAGTAATTTTTGATCACAGGTGTAACAAGGTGAGAAAAAAAAACTCCCCAAAAAGTACAAAAATGATCGAAAAATAGATAAATAGATAAATAATACTGATAGGAACGTATAAAAATAGACTCAATTTGGATTTGGAATTTGGATAAAGACTATAAATTAATGGAGGTGTAACAAGGTGAGAAGAAATTATAATAATAATAATTTGGGACATAGTTATACCTTGTGTAAGCAAATTTGTAAGTCAAATGCGCTAACGTTGATTTTAAAGACTATAAATTAATGGAGGTGTAACAAGGTGAGAGAAAAAAAAACCTCCCCAAAAACTACAAACAAATGATCAAAGAAATAATAATAATAATAAAAAAAGAAAGTAAGAAAGAAAAAAAACATATAATAATTTGGGACATTACCTTGTGTAAGCAAATTTGTAAATCAAATGCGGTAACATTAACGGGACAGTTCACCCAAAAATGAAAATTCTGTCAATAATTACTCACCCTCATGTCGTTCCAAATGCGCAAGACCTTCATTCATCTTCGGAACTCAAATTAAGATATTTTTTGATGAAATCTGAGAGCTTTCTGATCCTCCATAGACAGCAATGCAACTGACATGTTCAAGGCCCAGAAAGGTAGTAAGGACATTGTTAAAATAGTTCATGTGACATCAGTGATTCAACCGTAATTTTATGAAGCTGTGAAAATGCAAAACAAAAATAACGACTTTATTTAACAATTTGTCAGTCTTTGCCATGCATTCAGGGAGTGCAAATGTGGGAGGAGCCAGATAATGGAGGAATGTGCTGCAGGTTATTACTGAGAGGCTCTCAGTTGAGTGGAGGACAAAGAATAATTGTTTGCTGGATTTGATGTGTGGAAATGTTGTGTTCTAGAGCGAGTGTGATTTCTGTGAAAATTGTGTCTTATTTTATCTGCTTGGATAAAAAGTTAAAGCAGGTGGGGGAATCTCTTCCAGTTGTTTTTGAGGTTTTTGTTGTTGTTTTGGGAATTTAGTGGGCCGGTGCTTGAAGGAAGACTCAGATCTGTTTGAGCTTTTTTGAAGGGGTATTTCCTCTACTTTCTCTCCACCTGAGAATACAAAGCTGTTTAAAGCCACAGTCATGCTATCAGATGTTAGAACAACGGTACAAAATGAGATATACATACTGCAGTACTAAAAGTTTATCATATTCGTATGGTTTATATTGTTCTTCAAGGTATGCAATAATACCATAATACTTTTTAAATGGAGAATTGATTTTTTAAAAAATGGATAAAAAACCCAATGTTTTCAATATTGATATTAATAAATGTTTCTTGAGCAGCAAATCAGCATATTAGAATGATTTCTGGAGGATCATGTGACACTGAAGACTGGAGTAATGATGCTGAAAATTCAGCTTTGCATCACAGGAATAAATTATATTTTAAAATATATTCAAATAGAAAGCAGTTATTTTAAATTATAATAATATTTCACAATATTACTGTTTTTACTGTATTTTTGAACAAATAAATTCAGCCTCTTGATCAAAAAATCTAACTGAACTAACTGAAAACAGGAAACAACTGGAAACAAATGAGACTCCCTACAGCTTTCTCTAATAGACTATTTTGAGAGGTTTTAAAAGACATATACTGTGACAGATGATAGATAACCACAAGCCCACCCAGCCATTGATGGACTTCCTGTTTATCAAGATGGTGTCTTGACCACTTCCTGGCAAAGTACATTGTGAGAAGATGCCCTGTGGTGTCAAATGGATGAAGCTGAGGTATAATCTTTAAAATAATTTAGAGCTCATACTGAGCTCAGCTCTGGAAGGTCTTGTGGAATGAGTGTCAGTTTGAGGAAAAAGTATTAGAATGAATTTCAATACATGCACAAATGTGTAAAGTTGTAATACAATCACGTCTTGAATTTGTTGTTTAAATGCTGTCTGCAGCGTTCATTGTTCACAGTATCTCTATCTCAGCGGCTAATGATTAGCTTGTATCGTTCAGGTTATCATTGCATCTGCTGTTCTATTTAAGCAGTACAGCAGTTGTCAAACCAGCAGCGGAAAACAATCATTGTGCATCACAGGTGCATCAGCGCAGACAGCAGTGCTGAAGGGCCCAAACCAAAGCAACCGCTGCAGCTGACTTCATTAACACGCAAAGACTGCAGGTAGGAGAGCATAATGTCTTTAATGAAGTGCCCAGCATGCATTTAGCCATTCTGGAGGTCAACGTTAAGAATGTCAATTAGTTAAACTGATATGCTGAACTTTACAGTGGACACTAAAATGTTATCATTGCATTAGCAAATTACCTTTGAATCCATTTATTGTGTCATTATGATTTTGCATTGTGTTTAATTGCATTGTAAAGTACTGCAAAATAAATTTCATCAACATCAGAATGAGAGGAAAATTCTAAAATATAACACTTATAAAATATAGTTTATATATAGTTTATAGTTTATTTTCTTTTATTCTGATGTTAAACATTTATTTTAGCAAATCAAAAAAAAAATCAATCCAAACTAGTCATGTATTGAGTTGTAAGTATTGGGTAAAGTTAGATCCGTTTTGAGAATATTGAGAACAATGAAAGGTGTTGTTGGTTAACTAATATCTGGCACACTCTTCACACTTCACACCTTGACCAGAAGACAGAAGTGAAAGAGAGGGGGGAGATCGGATGAGATGAAGTTTTGGGCACACTGACACTCGAGGAAGTAATGACTGATGGTGTGTTTAAATGTGAGCGAGTGTGACAGCGCTTATGTTATCTTAGTTTAGATTTGTGATTAAACGCTTCGAAATGAAGTTCTCCTGCCCTCTGATCTGTGGGCTCATTTTGTCCTGTATTAGCTTCAGAGGTAAGAGCCCCATCAGGCCTAAACACATATTTAATTTATTTAAATATTTATGTGTTTTATGTATTACATTAGGGCGTGTTTTGCTTAGGCAGTATTTATAGAATTATTTTGGTATGTTACACTGATGGTGTTTTGGATTTGTTATCTGTCAATTCATGTTTACTATCCATAATTAATTCAAAGGCTATTTTTTATATAAACTTTATTACACATTGCCTGCAATTTTATTATAGGTTTTTTCCCCTCCAAATTACAGACCATAACAGAAGTTAAAATATGTTGGTATGCCAACATTATATCAATGGTGTATGTTGAGTACATGCAGCTTTTTTTTTTTCAGTTGAGCTATGGTTTATGTTTGCATTGAATGTAAAATAAATGTTTGTGGTGTTACATTAATAGATTTCCCTCATCCCATCCTCCTAAAAAAAACCATACAGATTTTTCATTTTTGTCATAATTATGTTATGTGGCCTTATAGACTTAACATTGCCTGTCCAAAAAAAGTCACACACTAGTATTTTATTGGATCCCATTTAACTTTGATTACAGTGTGCATTTGTCGCGGCATTGTTCTGACAACCTCATGCAACACACCATTTATTCCATCAAGAGTTGCATTCATTTTTTACTTAGATCTTGTATTGAAAATGGTAGAATTGAACTCTGTAAAGTTGACTGCAGCACATCCTAAAGACTTTCAGTAGGGTTAAGATCAGGACTCTGTGGTGGCCAATTCATACATGAAAATGATTCCTCATGCTCACAATTGACATTGTCACAAATTAATCACTGCAAGAATGATCCATACCTAGACAATTCAGTATTTGCTTATTTAAATACAAATGGCAACTTATTTTTGGGCAAGAATGAGGAAGATGTTGATGTTTTTGTTTTACAGTTTACAGTAACTGCTATTTTTTATAATGCACCAGGGCTCATTTATGGAACATAATTACATTATATTCTTCAATCACTCCTCTAATTCACTTTTCATGCAGTACTTCGAAAAATTTCATTGTACTATATGCTTCTGAAGATGCTCCTACAGCCCAAAATGTTTCTAAATATCAAATGTACAATATTTTTTAGGCACATAAATATCTCCTCATATGTCAGCTGCTTTGGATGAAAGTGTCTACTTAATGAATAAATGCAAATGTTAATGGTTTGTTTATTATTTTTCTCACAGGTTCGAGTGAGAATCTGTCTGTGATTCAGGGCCCGTCCAGCATCACTGTGAATGAGGGAGATTCTGCTCAAATCAGCTGCTGCTGGAATGAAATCAAACATAAAGTTAAAGTTGCTTGGTACATCAATGAGAAAAAACATACCGGAGTAAAGCAGGAACTCCAAGAGCATGAAACACAGAACTGTTCAGTTCTCATCCTCACAAACATACTTAAAAATGCTACAGGTCTTTATGTTTGTGAAGTGACTCAAGACATACCAGTCCTGACTGAGAAGAATGGTAGTGGAACAGTCATATCTGTCTATGACAGACTACTAGAACTAGAAAAGACAACAACTGGTAGGTTATTAAAAGATTAAAAGACTGCCATTAATAATTTTCAGTCAGATCACCAGGGGCCAGATAAATTTTGATCCAGATTAAGATTTTTTTTGAAAAACTGGCCCTTGCTGCTGGAACAAAACCAGTCTGTAAGTGTTGTCCCAGAAAGAATTTCAACACAACACACAGGCATCACCAATGGCCAACTCATCTCAATAAAACTGATGTAGGTGAGCATGTTTGTAAAGAGATTCAGGACATACCATTCCTGCTTGAATATGAGGAGAACAACATGTTTATTCATTCAACAACTGAGACTGTATCACACAAATTCCAACCTATTAACACTACAACTGGAGATGGAAGACATGCAACATAATGTCATTTAAGCAATATCATATTTAAAGATTGTTGTAAGAATATATAATCCATCTTCTGTTGTTTTACAGTCAGTGGTCACGGTAACACTTTACAATAGGGTTCATTAATTAACTACATTAGTTAACATGAACTAAGAATGAACAATACTTCTACAGCATTTATTAATTTAGTTAATGTTAATTTCGGCATTTACTAATGCATTATTAAAATCACAAATTGTGATTGTTAACATTAGTTAATGCGCTATGAACTAACATGAACAAACAATGAATAAATGAATTTTTATTAACTAACATTAACAAAGCTTAATAAATAGTGTAATAAATGAATTGTTCATTGTGTGTTCATGTTGTTAGTTAATACGTTAACTAATGTTAACAAATGACACCTTATTGTAAAGTGTTACTGTGTTCACACACTTTTAAACAGCAGCTGGTGAGTACTTATAACATGTTACTGAATGTATTTTTGGTTAATTATTATCTGTGTCATGGATCATGTGGGTGGTCTGGGTTTCTCAGTGTTGTCCGGTCACTCTCTGTTGTCTCTGTCTAATAAAAGTAAATAAATAATACATTCAGAATATTTTAAATGTATAATAGTTTCTTTAATTAGCAGGCTATTTGTCAAGTGTCAAAATTAATTATTGTCATTAATATTTCTCATTAAAGTAAAGCCAGATGTACTTGATAATCCGAAGAGAAATCCAGAAGATGAGAAGCATAATTATTTGGATCCTAAAGGTGAGATGTTATATGAATATTGATGCTTTTTATCTTAGATCCAAAAGTTCAACATATAATAATTTGATTCCGTAAATGTTAAACTAAAGGAACAGCCTTTCATTTGTACACTCTGTACTTTTCAAAAGATACACCTTTCTACCTTATTTACCTCTAAAGTGTGAATATTCGTACCTAAAAGGTACATATTAATACTTTTTAAAAAGGTACTGCCCCAGTGACGGTTACGGAAGGAACAGAAGAAGCGTGCGGATCCATCTGAAGAGCTTTTATTAACAGGCGTGGTCACAATCAGGTATGGGTCAAACAATGGCAAACAGGGATGTAGAAGACAAGACACAGAGCAGTCCGGTAAACAAGCGAGGGTCAATCGACGGCGAACGTAATCCAACAGGGCAAAACTAAGAGAAACAATCCAAGTACACGATAATAGTCCAGGCGAGGTGCAAACACAATCCGAAACAGCAAGGCAAAGGGTTAATCCAAGATACACAGGCTAGAATCAAAACACGGGAAAAAAAACAGGCAAAGCAAGACTAAGACTGACTATGACTATGACTACGAAAACTAAGACAGGCTCCGTAAAGTAGCTATCAGCTATCACAGTGATAAAGGCTGAACAATACTCGGCAGTTTGAGAAGGATCTGAGTGGGTGTAATATAGTGCGTGTGTGATTGGCTACAGCTGTGTGCAACCAGTGAAATGGATGATGGGAAATGAAGTCCAAGGTAACGTGAAACAGTCTGTGTGGTGTGACAGTCAATATAATGAAAGGGCAGCCTCTGATGGCAATCGGACGGAAGTCCACAGACCGGATTCGTGACAGTGACAGCTTTTGTACCTTTTTTTTGATAGTGTAGATACAACCCAGAAAAAAAGATTTTTTACAATTATTATTTATATATATATTTTTAATTAATTAGTGTTTTTGTCTTTTCTAACTCTGGTTTTTCCCTTTTGTAGTTTCGTAGAATTCCCTCAAATTCTCTCTAAAAAGTAGGATGCGCCACAGACAAACTACAAAGATGTTTGATTAGGTTTTATTGTCGTAAAAGATCTTAAAAGATCAATTGCTTTTCACAGGTAGTTCGCGGGAGGTTGTGATCATTTATATTTTCAGAAGTCTGCCCTTCATCTGTCTGTTGGTGGCGTTCTTTTACCTAAACAGGGACAACAAACGAGTCACAACATCAAGACCAGGTACAGTTCAACATATCCAACACAAACTTCACAACATAGTTTAGCTGTTTTTAACCAAACAAACCAGCGTTGTGATGAAGAATTTGATTCAAACTTGATTACAACATTTGATTTCATACAAAAA
>JAFVLL020038363.1:0-13325 GCA_021397915.2 Tor tambroides | reverse complement strand
ATACCTGTTATATGTGCCAATAAAATAAATATAACAACCACCATATTAGAATAATATCTTAATAGAATAATAACCTTATTTATTACTTATATTAGCGCTTTATATCTATGTCTATCTATCTATCTATCATATATATATATAATAGGCTATATTACAAAATGTAATATTATATAATGTGCTATCTGTCACGCCCACTGAAGGCTCGTCAGTAGATCACGCATGCGCTGATAGCGCTGAACTGAACTAACCCTGGAACATAACCTGCTCCAGAGCAGGTTATCTTCAGAGAGCAAGTTACTATGGTTACTTACATACTCTGAAAGTTACCTCCGTTTTTGGAACCGAAAGTTGAGGTTATCCACTAACTTACCCTTAAACTTACCCGGGTATGTCACATAACCTGCTTTCTGGAATACCCCTCAGATTTACTATGCAAATCAAGTATGGCATATCTGCCATTGTTAGAATTTTCAGCATTGGAAAATAATGTTAAATAAAGTTCATAGAAAGCAACAGTCCACGTTTTCGGTGGTCTTGGTTGTATTTTCCCATTCATTTTCTCTACAGAAACTTCTTAGTTCTAAGCCATCAACTAAATAAACATTACATTACAAATTTTAAGCAAAAAGTATTTTAAACGCAGGAAAAAGGGTCAAAAGGTCAACGCGGAGTTATTTAAGTATCACTGAGATATTATAGTTTTTGTTAATATTTTGAATTACATTTTATTTTTATATTTCCTATTGTCATGGTCATTTTAGTTAAAGTTTTAACAATTTTTTTGTATTTTGGTCTTTTTTTATTAGTTTTTGCTGTTTTTTTAATATATCTATTTTTTTTTTACTGAATTATTATTTGTCATTTAAAATAAATAAAAATGGGAAATATTGCCTTGGAAACCTGCTGAAATAAAATAAGTTTACTTTTTTTAATGTTTATTTTATTTCAAGTAATGATTTTTTGTTTTGTTTTGTTGTTGTTGTTTTTTTAGTTAACTAGTTAGTTTTAGTTAACTATAATGACCCTGGGTCAAAGAGAATAAACTTCAATCGATGAAGCATTGCAAATAATGTACTAAAAAATACATTATAAACTAAGGATAACTGTGCATATGATTGCTGATTTTAAGCACAAAAACAAGATATTTTAATTGTATATCAAATTATACACATATACAATACAGCTGAAAGTTTGAGGTCTGTGAAACATTTTAATATTTTTGAAAAGTGTTTTACGGTCACCACCAAGGCTGTATTTATTTTATGAAAAATACAGTAAAAACAACTTAAAATAACTGTTTTCTATTTGAATAAATATAAAAATGTAATTTATTCCTGTGATGCAAAACCTAATTTTCTTTGTTTTTGTGCCAACCATGATACCATGAAATTTATTCTTCAATTTAATGCATCCTAGCTTAATAAAAAAAACAAACAAACAACTTACTAAATGCAAATATATACAACTACATAAAACTGTATATGTTTGCAATGATTTTCTCTTCAAGATTGCTGGGAAGTGTAGTTTTTCCACCTGGAATTTGGCTATTAAATACAACTAAGTTAACGAAGAAATTGCACTTCAATAGGATCACATAACATCAATTAAGAACCTAAAAGCTCATGCTAAGTGGTTCAAACTGAATGAATTGTCATGCAAACCACCATTTATCAGATGCGAGATCTTAGCAAAGACAGACCCTGTCAGCCAACATGGTTTTAGCGGCATCACTCATGACGTTCTTGGCGTCGCTGGTCTTTTGGCGGTTGATGAAGACGATTCCTCCCAGCCAGCAAGCCAGGCCCACCGTCCCGGCCCATATCAGCTCCTTCTTAGCGATCATCGTGCAGCGGTCCGGCAGGACCTCCACCATTCCTACAGAGAGGAGGAGAGAATCAGTACAGAAAGACTGGCTGCACAAGTATGATGATGTGACATCTGGGTGTGCACATAGAAAGAAGTGAATTCATTCAGGTCTGGTCATGCAGATTTTGATCCTGTGCTAATAATAATAGTAATACTGAACACACTGTGTTGTGTTGATTGGTTGAGTGTATTCGTTCACCTAGCACGTCGAGTGATGATTGGTGGTTGGAGATGATGACGTAGGGTCCGTCTGTCTGTAGATGCTCCCAACCGCTGACCTGATAGCGCAGACCGAAGAAGTACTTCACATGGCGAACGATGAACTGGATGACCCTACGGGAAGTAAAATAACAGTCATTCAACTAATCAATGTTCATAAATATGGCTTCTAGACCGCTTTCAATGCAAGTCTATGGGATTTTTCCACTGTTTTATTGGCCACCAGGCACAAATATGTTTTAGAAACATAACAGCCCATCAAAATTGAGGCATTGCTCGTGTCTGCAACATAAATCATTGCTGTTCAAATCTCAAGCTTCAAGTCTGAGCAGAAGTACTAACAAGATTGATCAGGAATGATGCATTTTTGTAGGCCAAAACACAGAAACAAGCATTTTAGCACTTACATTATCCTTAAGTCTGTGTTTTTGGAGTTTTTTTCTGTTAAAAGCATGAAATAATGTCTGTGGTGAACACAAGATCAACATATTTTACTTTTTTTTTTCTATAACATTAAATACATCAGCAATACCCGCTTTACAGGTTTTGGCTGCTATTACTTTAAGAGCTGCCGCTGCTGAACGTGACCGTATTTTCTCACAGTGTGCGCCGCCGTATTTGTGATTGTAAAGGCGTTCTGCATCTAAATAAATGCAACTCTTCTCAAGAAAAACGAGACAGACATGTCATGAGGAGAGTCGTTAAATATTTTTAATGCCTTTAAACTGAAAAAATGAATCACCTGCGTTAACGCACTAATTTTGACATGTTAATATAAAAACTAACTGTAAACTAATAAAAATACTAAAACTTAAAATGAAAACAAAAAAATAAAAATGAAAGCTAATTCAAAATATTAATAAAAACTATGACAATGTATAAATAATGCTAAAATAACAGCGTTAATATTTGTATTGTAAAATCTAAATTATTTGATGTTTATCATGGGATGTTGCGCAATAAACAAAGAGATTACAGATACAGTATCTGTGAGACCTTTGAACACATAAGAGGCACATATCAGTAATGTGAATATGTGGAGCAAGCGCGGGCAAAAGACATCTGCAGTTACATAACACCGCAGCTGAGGAGAGTCAACAAAACTCAGAGCGTTCACTCATTCAAACACTTCAGGATCCTGAAAGATGATTCAGAGCCTAATTATGAGACGGACTGATGACTGTGTGTTACAATGAATCATGTCGAAATATTTAATAGGTTATGGGTGAATGTTGTGCTAAACCGTTAACCTCAAATATGAGCAACAGTAAAAGTGATGCTTGACTTGGCAAGCACTAAACATTTAGTGCTAATTTGATTTTACTGAGCTCTGGTTTCCTCGAACAAGTCATAAATGCATCAAAACGAATGTTTGTTTTCTGCGTTTACACTGACAATAATTCCAGCAATGCTTTGACATGAATCTTTGTCCCTATTACACGTCACTTCACTAGTGATTGTTGTGAAATCACCCAGAAGGTTTGAGTTTTGACATGTTCTGAATAGTAAACAATAGCTCACTGCATAGTGATCTCGCTCTTAGCAGTCACTGCATGTGCTTTTTGTAACACAGAGTAAAACGTCTTTGAGACAAGAGACTGAGCCTGTTCTGCAATAAATCTGGACTGTGCTGTTGTTACTATGAATGTAGATTATCTGAATTTGCTTAGATTAATTTAGCCTAACAATCTACTTTACCATCACGCATAACTGATTTATTTAAATGTATTTATTTATAGAATATACCATTAAAATATATGGTATATTTTGAAGTATACTGCTGAAGTTGAAGTATATTACTGAAGTATACAGAAGTCTGTTATGCTCATCAAGGCTGCATTTATTTGATCAAAAATACAGTAAAACCAGTAATATTCTGAAATATTATTACAATTTCAAATAGCCATTTCCTATTTGAGTACCTTTTAAAAAGTCATTTATTTATTTGTTGCAAAGCTGAATTTTCAGCATCATTACTCCAGTCTTCAGAGTCACATAATCCTTCAGAAATCATTCTAATATGCTGATTTGCCGCTCAAGAAACATTTCTTATTATTAGCCATGTTGAAAACAGTTACTTCATATTTTTGTGAAAATGTGAGGCATTTTTTCAGGATTCTTTGATGATAGAAAGTTTATCTGCATTTATTTGAAAGAGATCTTTTGTAACATTATGCATGTTTAGTGTCACTTTTGATCAGTGTAATGCATCCTTACTGAATAAAAGTATTAATTTCTTTAAAAAAAATAAAAAAATCCTACTGGCCCGAACTTTTGAACACAACAGGCATGCTAAAATGAATGACAATGCATCATGCTTTCTTACTCAAACAGCAAAAATGTACTATAATAAAAAACAAATTAATTTAAAAATTACCATTTTGATTTGGGCATTAATGTGGCTAGCATCAGGGTTTAAAAGTAGTTCAGTATTACCACCAGCTTTTGAACTGCACACATTCTTTTTATTTGTTAATACACACATCCTAAATAAACTCTGTTATCACAAATGTCAACCTGTTCTCTGACACGTTACCCTGGTACACCAGCAAAAGCAACACAAGACTTTAAAGCCTGCCAAGCTTGGACGTTATCGTATATCTTAAACTTCACGAGTAGTTTATCAAAATCACAGATCACAATTTAGGTTCAAGGTTACAACAGTCTATTTTAGATGTTATTTCCATCCTAATTTACTCACCCTCATGTCATTTCAAACCTGTATGACAAACATAAATGGAGCTGTTCTGAATAATGTACAGGCAAGGAATAATATAGTTGACAAAAACATTTGACAAAGCAACCTTTCTCATTTTCATTTAGTTTAACTTGATGTACTAAAATCACTAAGCCAAAAAAATAATAAACTATATAAATACTAAAAAACAATAACTTACGAGATAAACACAACAAATAATAAAACTTTAAATTAAAACCAAAACAGAAAATACAAAAATAAAAACATTTCAAGATATTCAAAAAATGTGGTATCTTAATGATCCCAAAATACCACATGGTCACTGGCACAGGGCTCTTTTTTTTTTTTAGTTTAATTATAATGAATGGGGACTGGAGCTCAATCCCATAAAAATAAATCACTGAAGTATTACAAAATGATTTGTGCAACATACTCCAAGTCTCCTGAAGTCTGCCCTAGCTCTCTTCATCATAATCACGAGAATCCACGAAAAAGAATTAGCAACATCCGATTCACAAAAGAATTATTTTAAAAGTCAGATATTTGCAATGATTTGTACAGTCATAAATCAAACTGATATGGCTGAACTCAACTTTAACATACTGACTTTATGAACAACATGCAATTTATTAATTTATTAACTTGTATATTATTTAACAGATTTTTTATTAAAATTTTTATACCCATAAATTTTAGATTTCACATCATTTATCACTGTGCAACTTGCTTGTAATTGCACTATTTTTGTGTGCAATTTTTTTTTTTTACATTACTTGTGATGTTTTAACTAAAGTTTTAATTAGATCTTCTTTTATTCTTGGCCAGGGACTGTAGATGTCCATATATAACAAAAAACAGTAGACAAAAATAAATAAAACAATTTCATTGTGGCATTTAACAGCTCATTGGAAGGAAAATAATCAATGAATAACAAATAAAATTTTTGTTTCTCATGACATGGGATGACATACACTGAAAAAAAAGAAACTTAGCATTTATTTGAAACAATTTTCATTTAGAAATTCCAAGTAAATTTCACAAATTATTACAAAGAAACAGCAAATAACACATTGAATTATAATGTGAAATTCTGAAGTAGAAAGAGCTTTTTTTTTGTAAAACCTACTCCAATAATCTGTTTAATTTACAACTTTGAAAAATGATTTTTTTTACAGCACTTTTACAGTGCTTTTGCATCCTTTTTAAAGCTTGAAATCTCCAGTTCTCACTCATTGCGAGTGCATGGAAAAGAATAAACAGATTTTGTGCTACAAGGAAGAACGAAAGTCATACAGATTTGGAACGACATGAGTGACATCCTTTTCATTTATGGCTGAACTATCTTAATCAAATCTGACCTCTATATCTATATGCCTTGTCATCTCTCTCCTTTTACCCAATAAGTTTGGCATCCTTGCTGCATCAGCTCACCGTATGGCTCAATCACTCTTTCCTATCACACTGATAAAGAGAGAGGGAAAAAAGAAAGAGAGAGCGATCCAGATAATCTTAAAAGTGAAGAACAACAGTGATGCAACAAGACACCACCCATCGTCCCTCACATCATGTGGTCTGTTGGTTAATATGGGTGTTAGGTCACTCTGTTAAAACGGACTCAACGGCCATGACCAAAACTCTTAAGCTCACGTAAACTGGTTTGCACATATTTGGCACGATCGGATTCTAGCATGTACTGTATTTGCACACATGTCAACATGCAATAGTTGAGCTACGGTAAGCGTACACCGGCCCTGACACACGAGCTCATCCTCTCCGGGTAATTACCGGGTAACGTCGCACCCCCACGTTCAAACACTGTCCTGAACAGACCTGGACAGATTCACCTGTGAACTACAAACCCAACACACAGCACTGATAGCTTGAATCACTAAACAGCCGGTATAAAATATCAGTGAACTTGGGAGTGATGATTGTGTTTAATAACTGCAATAAATGGGCGTCTTATTCTGTGGCGCCTAGTGTGTTCATTGTACCATGCGTGTGAATGAACTGACTGTTATGATGAGCAGAAATTGTGTAGTTTTAGTTAGCATGTGAAATGGTCTCTTTCAAAAGCTGCAGAACATTGGGACAGGCACGGACGGGAACTTTTATGCGTATGCAGACCTCAGGTCTCCAATTTTCATATCACATGCCCTCTATTAGTGAAGGCCACACCACAAGGCTGCTTTTCATAACACGTAATGCAGAACACCCGAGATCCTGATCCTGAGTATGTAAACAAAATAATAAATATTTTTAAAAAATCATCATTTCTCATTTTATTTTAGTGTACCTTCAAAATCTAAAATGACTAAAATTGAAAACATTAAGAACTTTATAGATACAAATGACAAAAAACACAATAAATTAGTACAACTTAACTATGAAATTACTACAACTATAATAATATACAAGCATTTAACATTTTTTTCTAGTTCTTTTATAATTAGAATGCATACATACAGCTTTTATGGCTTTTAATTGAGATTACATGGGATATTTGTGCTTTCAAAAAATGTCTCACTCATGCAGGTCTTTCATTCAGCCCGAAAACGAAAATAAAGTTTATTTAATAATGAATTGGTGAATCAAATTTATTTAGCAATCGACAAATCAAACCAGAGTTACATATATTTACATTGCACATAAGTTTACATAAACTTTTTAATGATATCATTATGTTTGGACTCGAATCTGTTGTTGAAATGTAAACATTTAAATAGTGGCTGTACTAGAAACTTGTTTCATGATGACAGGTTTTCTCAAACACATAATAAATTTCATTCTGCTCAATGGTTTTGGCCCTCTGAAATCAAAAAATTATTTTTGAGTCAAATATTTGTTGCCGAAATTTCAGTGCATCAGCAGTTCATACTAATTTTACACAATAGTTTTGCTCTATTTGTGAGGGCCAAACTTTTAAACGTTTCATAGAAGGACTAAATGTCCAGGTTCAACATAAGTAACATTCTAGCTAAAGTTTACCACACACAATAATTTTCGAATTTCGATTCCTTCCTCAGTTTGTAACACACATTTTTTGTCAAAAGAACTTAAAGGTGCAGTCATATTTACATTGGTTGACGAATTTTCAAACAAAATCCATTTATTTTAACTGGAATCCACACAATTTGGAATTTCACATGACAACCACAACTTGACAGCAGACTTTTTTTGCTTGAGAAAGTTCGCCGAAATTTCGCTAAAGTGACCGCACCTTAACTCTGAAACTATAGGGGGAAAAAATAAACTAAAATCACTTCGCATCAATTTTTCAACAAAACTGCATGGGGGGAAAAAAAAAAAAAAATTCACACCACGATGAATTATTTGAATATATGGACAGTCCTGTTTTCTGTCAATCAATGAATGTTGACTTTCACATTGTGTGGAAAGTTCAAGTTAGAATCTCTGTTCTAGAATGTCCGTTACTATGACAACGACATTCTAGAGCGTTACGGAAGGTTTCAAAGTGATTTTCGGCGCGAACATTGATTCTAAACTGATGGCCTGGAAATCCGCAATTCCATCGATCAACTGTCCGATGTGTGGAACGAGTGTGACTGTTGGTTTTAATCTAGCACCATCGACCAGCATGAACTCTGCACCAGCGGACCCATGAGCCCAATCCATCACGACCTCATTAATACAAACTAGAAAGTCTTGGCTCGGACAAACGAGAGCACGCGCAACTAGCAACCCAGATCCGTTTAACACCTTCCCAGCATATCACCAGAAAACAAACACGCTTGAGTCGCCATCTCTGGCTTGCATGAGACGCTAAAGCAGCTAGCACGCAGCTTAAGCACTCTCGAGCGGCAAAATGCACGCTCGCTAACCACATATTTACATCTCCTTATGCTGTTAAACCACACAGAGCTTAATTTATTCATGCATCACCATGATATCGTATTAAATATACTATACAGAGGCCTGCATGTGTTCTCGCGTGAACTGTACTTAGCGAGCTGGCTAAAGATTCACTACCGTGATCCGAACATCTGTCCGGGGTGAACAGATGCAATGCATTCCGTTACAAATGCATTCTCATTCCAGTCATTAAAAGAATACGTGAGTGCATAAAAGAGCACTTTACAGAGCTTAAATGATAAGTATGACCGCATGTATATAGCAACCTGTTTCAGTCAATACAATGTATATTGTGATATGTTTCAAAGCCGTGTTTGTTATTGTGACACTCTATAACCACATTAAATGGCAGCCCAGTTCCCCAAAGCAATACACGAGTGTAGAAACGCAACATTATGTGACTTGCGTTGTTGACAACTCACCTCATATTCTCAACGTCCCTGCCGCCGCTTTTTAGAATGCAAATCGGTATGGTGATAACGCCCAGCACATTCATGTACGCCACATAGAAGCACTTTTTGAAATAGAAAACGAACGTGCTGCTGGTCCATAACAGGAGCGGGAGCACCAGCAGCACAAGCAGCATCCACACGGCATCCATACCCGCGACCAGCGCTTCTTTCCCGGCTGACAAGAAATGATAGAAGGCCAGCGGTGTGAGTGGAGGGGGACCGCACGGGATCAACTCAGAACCGAGTCTACATCAGACACCGCGTCCAAGTCGCACCCTTGACAACTTTACCGTTCCCCCTGTTTGCTGTTTACGTAATGCTCAGGCGAATGAGGTGGATGTCAACAAGAACCGGAGGTTTATGGAGAGCCAGGCGCGGGTTATCTACTGAGAGCGCTGCGTGTGTAACCTTTGGCTGTCTGCCTTATGTGTAACTGTGGTTGTTCGGTTCGCGAATCGTTTTTTTTTAACCGGTTCTTTGAGATGATTCTGTCTGCGCATTTGTGAACGACTCACTTGCAGCCAGAAGTTTCCAGCAAACCAAAACTGCTAAACGTTGTATTATCAAACATTGTCCAATAAATAAATACATTTAAAACATTTTTTTCGCTATAACTGTTTGTTTGTGTATGCTTTATCAATATTATATGCAGAAAATTCTAAATCTTACTAATAATAAACCTCATAATAACATACTACTAATAAAAAATACGTTCAGACCACATTGTTAGCGAAAACCTTGTTCTATATTGTTATTATTTATTGTTAATATATTTTATTATTATTTTATTCATTTTATTGTTTTTATGTCACTGCGTGTATATTTATGCTTTGGCAGTGTGCAAAACAATAAATAAAATACATTAAAAATAATGAACACAATACAAATAAATAATAATATGCAATATCAATGCATATTTTGCATAAAACCGTTGTGGGTTACGATTAGAAAATTATGACAATGAAAAAATTATTCTTTTTTGTAGTCAAATGATTAAGTTATTGCTGCATCAACAAGCAGAATTCAAACTACATGGCACATTGTTAGTGTAAAAACTTTTGAGCTTCTAAATAATCTTAAAGGGATAGTTCACCCAAAAATGAAAATTCTGTCATCATTTACTCACCCGCAAGTATTTCCAAACCTGTACGAATGTCTTTGTTCTGCTGAACACAAAGGAAGATATTCTGAAGAATGTGGGAAACAGAGCAGTTCTGGAGCACCATTGACTTCCATAGAATTTTTTTTTTCCAACTATGGAAGTCAATGGTGCCCCAAAACAGCCTGGTTACAAACTTTCTTCAAAATATCTTCCTTTGTGTTCGGCAGAACAAAGAAATTCATAGAGGTTTGGAACTACTTGAGGGTGAGTAAATGATGACAGAATTTTCATTTTGGGGTGAACTATCCCTTTAACTACTGATCAACCGAGTGATGATTTGGTTGTATTGGTCGAACCAGTGAACCGTTTTCAGTTCACTGAAACTGACCGTCCGAACGAACCGATTCGCTAAAATGAATCGGAATTCCCCACGCTCTGTTATGCACAAAAGCTCCTGCTGTAAGTTTGAATCCCTTCCATGTGTGTGTTTCCGGGTACTGGTTGCTTGTGTTTCCCTGTCATGTGTGTTTTGTGCAGTGTTACTTGAAAATACTTTATTAGAAAAAAGACACAATGTGCCGACATTTGGAGTGAAATGCCTGGAAAGTTCTGGAACAGTAGGCTAGAGTGTGCAGTTTCTTATGAAAATTTTCAGCACTGTTAACAGGACCATCCAGTTACAGGGACAAGTCTTGAGCACTGATCCCACTGAACTAAAATATTTACATCTGATTTGATTATGTAAATATTTATTGGAAAAGACAAAAGTGTCTGTGCAAACGGTGCATACTTTATGTCAATCTTTCTGGGTATAATTTAGCTACACGCTGTTTAAATAAAAAAGAGGATTGTAGTTTAATAAATTGGAAAAATTTGCAGTCTGTTAATTCTTATTTCTGCACTGTAAAAAAATCATCAGTAAAAATACTGCACAATGTACTGCATTAATTTGAAGGAATTTTCCATATTGATTTTTTACAGGTGTTTTGTATTTTGAATTTTTCATTCATTTATTTACTTCCTTACTTACTGTGTGTGCATTAAATAAAAACAAGTTGTTCCATAGGCACACACATAGTTTACTGTTTGTGGATTAACACAATGTGCTATATTCAGAGTTATTATTCCATTAAAACATTGTTTTTTACTTGAAATAAAATATAGGTTAACTGAAATAAAATATAAAAAAAATTTAATGTACCAAAGTAACTCAAACTAAAGCTGAAATAAAAATAATATAAAAATATTAATAAAACATATTTTTATTTATTGTTTTATTTATATTTTTATTTTTTATTTTTTAAAAACACAACAAAATGACTAAAACTTAGTATTTTTAAAATAGTAAATAGTATTTGTATGATTATTATATAATCATGATGCCAAGTGTTGAGAAGCGGATAGGCAGATTAAGGATTATAGGAGGTGCAGTTAACAAGATTAAATAGCTGATCAGGGTGTGTAATCTGATACAGCAGATCCTCATGGTGCGGTCACAGAATCACTTAGGTGTTTAAATGTGACCTGACCACAGTTACAGCTCTGTGACACTGTGTGTGTGTGTGTGTGTTTATTCCCAGACTGTTCAACTGAAATGTAAGGGTATATATAGTTTTTAGTGCTTACTTTTTTCAAAATGTGTCAATATGAACTCTAAAATGAACCCTCTTCCATAACACGAGTCACATGAAAGCGACACTGAATTAGTATCTTATTGTTAATTAATATATGGAAAGAGTTGTCTTTTGATGTCATAAAACTGACGTTTTCTCAGCTGAGTTAAACAGCCAATCACAGCAGAGTTTCTTTATATCATGACGTCAGAGAGTAATGTTCAAGGAGCCACATCATGTCACTCGCTGCAGTGACAATTTTGAGCTAAACTTTGTCCCAGAATAGATGTTGTCACATTGAGGAGACACTGTATGAACTTGGAGGTCATCCAGAAATGTAACAAGAAGTGGTGTTTTTTCATTAAAGATATTTGCTATTCAAAAATAATGAAATCTCTTGGTGTTTTTGCATTCCTAATTAAAGATACACTAAATTCTCCATGAACCTTTATCGCCCTCTGATGTCCTTAACTTGAATTGCAAGAATTTATTGCACAGAATTTTGCACTTGAAAACTGTTATGTGCAACTTGAAATGATCCTTTGAAAGTAAGCAAATGTGAAATATAAAATACTACTTATATTCTTTAAATATTACTAAATATTCTTTTAAAAGCACATGAGAAGTAAACACATTGTCCAAGCACACACGTGCTTGTATTTGAACTTGCAGTGAACGTACTATTGTACGCAGTCTCTGCAATGCAGAATGATATGTTCTCAAAGAGCAGCATGCAAGATGAAACCTGTCCAGACACAAACCTGGCTGGCTGTAGAAGGAATGTGAAGGCTTGACTTAAGAAAAGGGCAACCAGAAAGACTCATATAACTACCCGAAAGTGCCCTACACGCTTTACACATGCATTATAAAAATGTACAAACAGTTTAGCTTGATCTTTAAATAACTTAAAATCACCAATCTAACTGAATTGGTGTGTGTTTTCATGTTTTAGATGTTTACTGTTTGATAATAATTCTGACACTTCAATCACCAAATACCCAATGTACAAGACTGACTTGAAAGATTTTTTTCTTATTTTCTATTTAGTCATGTTTAAAGGGATTCTATAACAAAAATGATTCTATAACATTGTTGAATCAAATTTAAATATTAAATTCTATTTGTTTTTTATTTAGTCTCATTTTTGTCCTAATTATATTCTATTGTCCGTGATCAAATGTTAAGGGTTATTTTTTAACATTACCTTTTGACTAAAAAAATTAAAGGTCTTGTATCTCATTCTATTCTATTCTATTCATGCACACTGTAATCTGATATTCAAACTTAAAATGTTCACTGTTTTTAATAATTATTGTTAAATTCCTGACACTTCAATTGCTTTTAGACTACTAATTTCCCAATGTGAAGAAAACATGGTTGAAATGACAGATATATATATATATATACACACACACATACAGGTGCTGGTCATGTAATTAGAATATCATCAAAAAGTTGATTTATTTCACTAATTCCATTGAAAAAGTGAAACTTGTATAATG
>JAFVLL020038361.1:0-28679 GCA_021397915.2 Tor tambroides | reverse complement strand
ATGGAAGGAGGTTGTATATTCATTATTACTGTTTATTTCCTCATGCCAGAGGTAATCAGTGACAGGATTAGTGCTAACTGCCACCCAGTTAGTAGTGCGAGTGCAAAGAGCCCACCAGCAGAACTGCACAGCAGCAGAGGCAGCGGCTCCCTCTGTGGGCCTGGCCATGCAGCTCGCCCATGAGGCTCTCTAATCTAGCTCTGAATGAATCCAGTCTGTGCCACTGACTGCCACATCAGAGCTCAAGTGCTGGCCAGAGTGGATGAGCTAATCATTTCTCTTGGAGGTGTTGGGATAGCAGAGGAGCGAGAGAGCGGGTGAGTGAATTAGAGAGAGAGAGAATGGGTGTGGAGAGAGGAGACCACCCACCCAGTGGATTCAGGATTCGAGAGGCCCAGACGCGCAGCTCCATTCTATGACCCTCCGTGCCACCCGGAGCTCCAAGCTGGACCCTTCGCAATTGTGCTGCTGCCCCAATGTCCCCCAACCCCCACCTCTTTGCCTCCCTCAATCTAACACAGGGAGAAAAGAGGGGGTGGTGGTAAACAGCCTGTCCCTGTCATTCCCTCACTCGCTCTCTCCTTCACAGTACAATGGGAGGGAATGCAGTGGCTGAAGCACTTTTAGAGTGGCCAAATGCTGCAAAGGCTGAATGAAACATCTGTGGAGGCACATAGCCTAAGGGGGGAATTGTATTCTGTTGTGCACCAAACTGGCAACCTGTTTTTTTTTCTAAGTCCCCCCCACTAAAATTTGGCATATGTGAGCATACTGTATAAGAAGTGGTTTTTAGAAGGGTGTGAAAGATGCAATTTTATGTGTTTTGTTATTCAGGGGGCAGATTCCTACATATGTTTTCCACATTTTTATAAATTCATACATATTACAGGCTGTTAGAGAAATGTAACAATTTTGTGGAAGTTATAAACTGGAAATGCTGAAGTAAACATTCTTGGAGAGAGAAAAATAGGCAAAATGGCCAAAGAATGTACAATAATTAACTTTATTTGAAATCAATGTCAATCAATCTCTTTTTATGTTTTAGGCTCTGAGACATTCAGTGAAAACCTGTTTGAATGTAAATACTGAAACCAAAAGTTTTTACATATTAAAAGCATTCAAATTATAATCATGTCCTCATAAAGGTGTCATAAACCATTTTTTAATTTCCCTCCACTGGAGAAAGAGTCTTATTCCATAGACGTTCAAGCATCTAATAGCTTATCACCTCCCAGAAGCATACATTTCCTAGACGTTCATCTGGCATTTTCAGACCTTTTGCCCATCTGCTGTTTCATCTGTATTTTTCCTAAGATGTTTATCAGATGTTTGTACACAATAGTTAGAATGCAATGCTTTCCAGATGATGAGCTCTGTGACAGAGTACGACAGCTCAGCCCACATTACCCGCTGGTTTCTTGTTGCAATACTTTTCAGAAAGAAAAACAGTTGTAGTAGTTTAATGCTAGTGATTATATGCTCCATCCGTGTCCCCAGTCAAAACTTCCTTTTTAATCCAATATCCTGTTGTGATTCCTTCCTATTCATGCTTCATGTTTTAAATGTACAGTAATGAATGAGGACTTGGGCTGTTAAACTCCATGACATGACTATGATATGAAGCCATGATAGTCTTAAATGAAAAATACACCAAATTAGCACAAGTCATATGAAAAACTTTTATTTAGACTTTTGGTGCTTTTGCATTGCTTTTGAAAATCGAAACAGACCCCTTTCAGTGTAATTGCATGCATTCTTCAAAATTTCTTCAAAATTCTATTATGTTCCAAGGATGTGTTCTACGTTTTAGGCTTTATTTTATTTAATTTTATTTTTTCATTATTATTTTTTAGGTATTTAGTTTATTTTTAATTTGCCAAATCTACCCAGAGAAATATGCATTGTGTGCAAAAGCTGTTTTAAAAAGGTGGTCGTAACATTACAGCATTTGTGAAAAGTTCTTAAAACTTTTCAGAGTACATTTGCTTTAGATTTAAAGGTAGTTTTTAGTGTCTGGGAGATGTTGTAACAGTTCTTATGCATTTAGTTTGCCTCAATTTTTTCTCCATGCAATCCCAAGTACATAATAATGGTAGCCATAACCATATCATCTGCTGCTGGACTCCTTGTGCGTATAAAAACCTCACTGGATTATTACAATTACTGGCAAAATGAATTTTTGTAAATATAAACCAGTATTTCCTGGCAAACTAAAAAAAAACATAGAAATAACTCTAAATAATACAATTTTTCGGTGGCTCTAACGTGACATTTACACAGTGCTAAATATATTGTACTTAAATCATTAAATGAAGAAATTAAAAGTTTGTACAGACAGTTTTATGGTATTTGTCTAGTCTAGCATCCAAAGGCGTTCCTGTGTAAGAACCTGTTGTTGGAGCTCCAGTCTGCGTCTGTATAGCCACTTGAGATGAGCTCAGCTTGGTAATAGCTGAGGTTTGAACTTACAAGACTTCTAATGCCAAAAGGTCAAGAACTGTGAGCATTCAAACCTCTGGCCTGCTGCCTCTCCTTTATCCCTCCTCTCTATGAAAGCTTCCTGAGGGCTGCGTTTGACAGACGCTCTCTGCAGTGCCTGTATAAATCATTGTTCACATTGTTTCGCTTGCTTCTACTTATATGCAACGCTCTGTGAGCCTCCTACTCATGCAAAACTACGAAAGAGAGATTTTATTTGCAGGTGGGTTTTTGGGGAAACATAAATCATATGCTTTGTAGCTGCTGTTTTCCTTGCTAATGATGCATTGCGGTCGAGGATTGCATTAGCTATAGCTGAATCTACTTGTGTGATCTTGCAGCACATCTTTACCAGACAAACCCAGAGTGACCATTTATATAATTGTCACATGTGGTTCGTTCAGCACTTCAGCATAAGTAATTTGTAAGTTGCAAGAGGTTGTTTTGAAGAATGTCCAAGCAGGAATATGAAACACTTTTTCTTAAAGACCACACAAAACACATCCTGTTTACAATTAATGCTTCCACAAAAACACCCATAAAAGCCACATTAGAAAAAAAATCTCCAGACAGGCCAAAGAAAAGACCAAAAGATCAAGCAAAGGATAAATGGATCTAGAAGTCTAAAGGAAAGAGATGATTATTTATTGTATACACTAGGAGTTATTTACTTAAATTAGGTGAACCTAGTTACTGAGACAACTATGGCTGTTATTGAACTTGTAACAGCTGAACCAGTACTATTGTATTAAAATGGGTCTTTGTTGTATATGCTAAAACTACAGGGCATTCTAGATTCATGACAAATGGCAAATGTAGAGTTCCGTTATTCTGACCAAGATGTTCCCGTTTTCCACAGACAGTCCCCGCTTTTGCTGGCATTTGCTTAAAGGGGTCATCGGATGCCCATTTTCCACAAGTTAATATGATTCTTTAGGGTCTTAATGAAAAGTCTATAACATACTTTGGTTAAAATTTCTCAATGGTAGTGTAAAACAACACTTTTTCTTTGTCAAAAACAGCTCTGTTCAAAGCAAGCTGTTTTCTTGCATACCACTTTAAATGCAAATGAGCTCTGCTCACCCTGCCCCTCTCTTCGGAGCCCCTCTCTGAGAGATGGTAAACTTTAGCCGCATTCATTGTGAAACTTGCTAACTAGCACGTTATTAGGAAATGCAATTTGCAAAGATTCATAAAAAACCTTATACTCACTTCTTCTGTTGGTGAAGCTGGATCACGAATGATTCGCTTGAACATAAATACATTTAGGTAGATCGGGGGCACATTCCCTTCAAAAACAAAGATAATCCACTGCGTCTTCAGTGGCTCAGATGGCAGGAGTAATGACAAGTGCTGTGTTCATTATTATATCCAACAACAAAACACCTCAATCGCTTAGGAGTCATTTTTGTCTACATCTGCTCCGGCGGTGAAACAATGGCGGACTGATGACAGCTCACTCAGGGCGGCTCTAAGGTAAGACAGCAGTCCCATCTGTGCTGAAACGCTACTGTCAATCAAACAATCGTAGTGACATCACACAGACAGGCATCTGAGATCAGCTCGATTTGAGAAAGGGGAAATAATTTTAGTACACTGTAAAAAATGATCGTGATTTTAACGGTAAAAAACTGTGAAAATGCTACGGTAAAAACCTGTTAAATGGTTAACGGAAAGTTCCTGTAAAATTTACAGGGAAAAACCGTAAACTGACGTTCCCAGAATTCCCTGCGTTGCATTTCAAATTCTGTTTGAATTTGATGTTTTTCTTTGAAATAACTATGTTTCTTCTTAGTTTTTCTTATCAGTTATGTTTATTAGGGTTGTATGTTACATCTAATGTTGTTAAATTAATGTTTATTGCATATTTCAGTTTAATGAGTCTCACCATGATGGTGTTTAGTGCTTGTGTGAATGACACTGTGCACCTTCTATATATGTTATTATTTAAAAGCTGCTTGTGATGGGCTTTGGTTCATCATGTGACTTTCTCATCACCACCTGCTTTAGGTGCTTATCAGTGTATTTCAAAGGTACAAAACAGATTTCAGTGCTTCAATAGGTTGGTATATTAACATTATATCAAGAAATTACTTATATTTAACTGTAAATTTAAGTTAAACCGTAAAACCTAAAACGTTGTTTCCGTATTTTTTACGGTAGAATTCTGGCAACCACAGCTGCCGGTTTTTTACCGTAAATTTTACGGAATTTTTTTTACAGTGTAGATTAAAAAAAAAACACTGGGTGGTTTTTTATCATTATGGGGTGATTGTGTACCAACACCGCCAACACACAATTCAGTTTAGACAACTTGTAAAAGTGCATATCGCGTCCGATGACTCCTTTAAGGGGTTCTCCAGAATGTTCTATAGACACCCAGTTGGCCTCATTTTATCAATCTTTTAAAGTGCATATTTGGATTATTTTCAGCTGTAATGTACTTGACGCATTAAACTAATTTACATCAATCCAAAAGAATCCAGTCCGATCAATCAGACTGAAATTTAATTCATTTTGACCACACTTGGATTGATTGAGGTGTTTACAATGAAAACTTTTCAGTCAGATGCATTCATCATCAATCTGATTATAAAAAGATTATTTGGCAGCATGTAATACATATAGAATGTCTTTAAGAGGCTGAAAAATATCTCTCTAAATGTTTTCTATCAAAAAGCCTCGAACAGGCAGTCAGTCAGTCAGATATCAGGCATGTAATCGCAATTTTATTTTATTTTATTATTTTTCTCACACCATTTCTGGTCTTATGGTGTGAGATTCATTTGTGCATATTATATATATTAGGGCTGTCAGTCGATGAAAGTTACATGATGTGTCGATTAATTAATCTAATTAATCGCAAAAAAAAAATTTAACTGAAAATACCCACAAAAGAATATTTAAATCTTTTTTTGTTTTTTTTTGTTTTTTATTTAAAGCATTTTTGTGTTAAATGAGAAAGTATCAAGTAGACATTACAAATTATAGCTTTAGAAAGAAATATTTTATTTAATTTAACAAAATTTATTATACATAAACATTTAGGCTACAATGGCCTAACATAAACTATGGAACATAAAAGAAGATAAGATAGGGCTGCCCTCGACTAAGGATTTTTCTGGTCGACTAGTAGTCGTTCATTTTAAGCATTAGTCGACTAAACACACGTTTATTAATAAACCATTTAAATCATTATAATGAGCCTTTTTAATTACCTACAAAGCCTAATAAGCGCTCAAGCGCATGCATAAAGCTTGCCACAGCGCACCGCAGTAGTTATGATTATGAATGTGACGGGGGAAAATGGTAAGGAGGTCGCATTAACATTTTAATAATTCACTGATAAACAAGTGCTTTCTTTGTTTCGGTTTAAGAGATGAAGTCGGCGACACTGACTCGTCATCTCCGCAGTAATGATGCACCTGTATGCATGTTTCACACAGATTACATGAGAATATGAGAATATACGTTTTCCATTTGAGTTCGTTCATTTGAAAGTAGACATTTCACTCTCTCTATATATACTTTTAATGTCTGTAAGGCAGAGATATACATGGAGTTTCGCGCTCAAGTTCACAGAACGAGACGCAGAATGTGCATCCTGTTTGCTTTCATTATTTTACAAAAGCACGATTTGATGTTATTGTGAGTGCACACAAATAAACATAGAATCTTTACAGATTTGAAAGATGTATTACTCTTATTTGTATGACCAAAATTACGGAGTATATTAAGAGCAAGTGAGCACACCGGTGCCGCCATCTGTCCTGCAGTGAGCGCTACTATTTATCTTCCACACTCCACACAGACACTGAATAGCAGACATTTCTCTAGGTTAACATTAGATTGAGCGGTCATGTAAAGTTGCTAATACTTACATATTTCAGATGATAAGCCATATTTGTGGTGGATGAATGATGAATGGCGAGCGTTTGGATGTCCTGCCTGTATTGTATTACCATAGACCAGCCGTTAACGATCTAATCAACCCAGTTAACAAGATAAGAGGTGTGTATATATACACAACAGATTTACCTCTGTTCCTTGACAGTTTTCCAGCATTTGTTTTTTGCTCCTTTGCACGATGTCGCAAAACGAACTGTCTCTATCCAGCGAGTCCGGATCATCCCCGGACCCTACACCGCAACCTGCCGGCCCCAGTATCACCACTCCTCCGCCAAACGAAGCCGCCGAGCTCGAGGGTTCATCGCGCGGCCGCCGCTCTGCTCGGCTAGCAACACACTCACCAAGACGCCGAGGCCAATCCTCACCTCCACCAGTGAGACCTCCAAATGCTTCGCCAGCATCCTCCTATTGTTCAGCAGGGTCATCAATTCCTCCTATTGAGAAGTGGACCGTATTAAGCTTGAGGCAAGCACTGATCAATTCTGAAGTGCAGCTATGCAGGCTCACACATATCATTCATTTCCTCATGCTACTAACAAACCCTTTATCTTTCCAGTGGCCTCCAGCTCCCGTTGCAAACGCTAGCGTGAGGCTGCCTCCGCTAGCGGCGCAAGTTACTCAACCTCTTCAAGGTGTCACAAACCCCACCCCCTTCCCGTGGCCCGGAGTAGCTGAAACAAGCGCGAGGCTGCCTCAGCTTGCTACTCAGGCACACTCATCTCAGTCTTTTCCTCCTTCTTCCTATTACAACCTACCACCTCAAATTTCAGAGCCTGATCCAAGCATGAGGTTGCCTCTGCCGACAATCGCGGCTCCTCCTCCTCTCCCTCACTCCTCTTTACGGCACTCAAAATCACCATATTCTCTATTTACAGCAACACCTCTGCCTGTCCCAGCAGATGCTGTCGCATTCACCAGTGGCTCACAACATCCGGGCACAGATTCTAGCAGGTGCGGACATAGACCTCTCAAGTCTTCTTTCCCTGATTCCTGTGCCTGAATCTAACCACCAACTGGACTGCGGAGACTTTTCAGTAACTCTTAAAAATCAAAACCCACTATCATCACGCATACTGTCACTTTCCGAATTCACCATTGCATTCAGCCGATATACTGAAATAATCTGCTCAGCCTTCCCCCATAGGCGGCGCGAGCTGAATGATTATTTGGCACTAATATCTGAACTCGCGTTATCCTACGGGGGAGAGCATTTCTACACCTACCACAAGCTCTTCTCGGCAAAATGTGCAGTACGGGTCTCACAGTGGAACCAATGTCCCTACTGGGGCGAAATCGACCCCGACCTTCACAGCAGAGTGTTTCTGGGCTGCAGAAACATCTCATGCATGGTCTGCAGGTCAGTGGCCCATTCCACTATGCTATGCCCACTAATTAACCCCTCTATCCTCCCCTGCCCAGTCAAATCCCCAGTTAAATCCACTAGCTACATGCCAAGACCCACAACTAAAGTGAATTTGGATTTCAGAAGGAATGCTCCTTCTACCGATAGCAGGCAGCCCTGCCACCATTTCAACATCGGCAAATGCGCCAGACAACGTTGCCAGTATCTTCATATCTGCAGTTTTTGCGGCAGTGCTATGCCCACTAATTAACCCCTCTATCCTCCCCTGCCCAGTCAAATCCCCAGTTAAATCCACTAGCTACATGCCAAGACCCACAACTAAAGTGAATTTGGATTTCAGAAGGAATGCTCCTTCTACCGATAGCAGGCAGCCCTGCCACCATTTCAACATCGGCAAATGCGCCAGACAACGTTGCCAGTATCTTCATATCTGCAGTTTTTGCGGCAGTGCTCATGCCCGTCATGTATGTCCTGTAAGAAAATCAGCTAATAAAAAATCAAAAAACTACTTATCGACTCCTGTGAATATCTCCCACCTATCTATCGAACTATGTAACCACCCGGACACCGAATTCACTAATTATCTGCTGTCCGGCCTCAAACACGGTTTTAAACCCAGAGTAGAATGCCCACTTTCTGAAAGCATTACATGTAACAACCTCCAATCCGCTCTTGCAGAGCCCGACATCGTTGACAATTTGATTAAAAAAGAAGTAGATTCAGGCTTCATGATCGGCCCTTTCAACGCTCCCCCCTTTCCAGTTTTCTGAATCAGCCCCATTAGAGTAGCCACCAGAAAATTTTCAGGTAAGAAACACCTTATAATCGACCTGTCAGCTCCTCATAATTCCCCGTTCCCAAGCATAAAAAGCTTGATACCTCTCAATGAATTTTCTCTCAAATACCACGATATTGATCACGTGATCGATATGTTAAAAATAGTGGTCACGGCGCTTGGATGGCAAAAATCGACATCACCTCAGCATTTAAAGTGATGCCCATCCATCCGGATTCGTGGCACCTTTTCAGAGTGCGCTGGCACGGGAAATTCTATTTTTCGGTGCATTTAACTTTCGGATGCAAAAGTAGCCCCAAGATATTTGACATGCTATCAGAGGCCGTTTGTTGGATTTTATCAAATAATTACGCAATCCCTCACCTCATTCATTTACTCTATGGTTTTTTTTAATAATCTCGCCTGCCGATGCCATTCCAGCGGCGCACATCCTTTCAGTTCAAAAATTTTTTTCTGAGCTCGGTATCCCCATTGCCCAGGAAAAAACTATGGGCCCTACCACTTCCATCGAGTTCCTGGGGATCAATTTAGACTCTGCCCAAGGAAAAAATCGACAGAATAATTCTCGTAGCATCCACCCTCTCAGATAACTCAAACTGTTCAAAACGTGAACTCCTATCCTTGCTCGGCTACCTTAACTTCACCATGCATATCATCCCTCAGGGCCGCCCTTTCATTTCGCATCTCCTCTCCCTCTCCGCGTCTTCTGTTTATGTGCTAGAGGATAGAATTTCTATAAATCAGGCATGTCACAATGAACTCTCATTATGGATAACATTCCTTAAACAGTGGAACGGCTTACCCTTCTTCTACAACAATCTCATATCTTCTCCCATTGACATTCAACTGTTCACAGACGCAGCTCCCTCAGTCGGTTTTGGGGGCTTCTATCATGGGCGCTGGTTCGCATCCCCATGGCCCCCCCAGCTCCAGGACACAACACAGTCCTCAGCGCTGTTTGAACTTTACCCTGTCGTAGTAGCAGCCTTCCTGTGGGGGAAAGAATGGACTGCTAACAGTATTTAATACATTGTGACAATGAAGTAACAGTCCAGTGCATCAATAAAGGCCGTTCTCATTCACACGCTCTGATGCCTCTTTTAAGACGCTTCACCTGGATCTCAGCATGTGACCAATTTATCATAATTGCCAAACATGTTCCCGGTTCAAAAAATCAAATCGCTGACTCTCTTTCTCGTTTTCTGTTTCAGAAATTCAGGACGCTGGCTCCAGATGCGGACCAATTCCCAACTCCAGTGCCTCACTATTCAGAACTAATATTTCCGTAGCCCACCCGTTAAAAACCCTTTTCGACGTATCGCTCGACACCATCCTCCAAGCAGTGTCTCCCAGAACCCTCCAATCTTACGTGACAGCATGGAGGTGTTTTAAATCATTCCACCTTTCATACAACCTACCGTTTCCCGATTTTTCTCTTCTCTCAATCTCCTCATTTGTCTCCTACCTTAACAGCATTAAGGGCCTCCTAGTTGGGTCCATCAAAGGCTACCTAAGCGGCCTCCAATTTTTTCACAAACTAATTTTCGGCACTTCCTCTCCCGAAATAAACAACTCCCAAATCTCCCTATTGATCAAAGGGATTCAACGATCTCAACCCACCCGCCCCGACTCCAGACAACCAATAACACTAGACATTCTCACAAAATGTATTCATACCCTCCGTTCAGGCTACCAGCCCATCAATACCGCCCGCACACTCGACGCTATGTTTATCCTAGCCTTTTTTGGTTTTCTCAGATGTTCGGAACTCGCTATCACTTCTAAATTCAATCCAAAAATCCACCCCACCATCTCAGACTTATCCGTCCTCGACAGTGAAACAATCTCCTTTTTGATTAAACAAAGCAAGACGGACCAAGCCAGGAAAGGCCATTTTATCTATATTTTCAACCTCCCGTCATCAGTCCAACCATATCAAACTGTTCTCGCATACATCCAATCTAGAAATTCCCAAGTAAAGTCCCCTATTGAACCCCTATTTCTTGACAACTCCAACAAACCTGTAACTCGCTTTTGGTTCTAAAAACACCTCAAATCTGTTCTCCAACAATCAGGCATCCCAGCAGATAACTACTCCTGCCACTTATTTTGCATTGGGGCAGCAACCTCAGCAGCTCAGAAAGGCCTCTCTAAGCATCAAATCCAAGCTCTCGGGCGATGGTCTTCAGACGCTTTCAAAAGCTTCATCAGGACCAATTGATCTCACATTAAAAAAGCCCACCAAACCCTCATCAACTAAAAAACAAAACAAAAAAAAAAAACATGGGTGACACTTGTCCGTCTGACACAGTGAGTATCGCACTCCCGTCAGATTTCTGCAAGTGCCTCCCGGTCAGGAAAACATTGGCTTTTCCGTCCGCCTACCAAACGAGGCTTACCCGTCTGACACAGTGGGTATTGAACTCCCGTCAGACGCTGCAAGTGCCTCCCGGTCAGGAAAACATTGGCTTTTCCGTCCGTCTACCAAACGAGGCTTACCCGTCTGACACAGTGGGTATTGAACTCTCGTCAGACGCTGCAAGTGCCTCCCGGTCAGGAAAACATTGGCTTTTCCATCCGTCTACCAAACGAGGCTTACCCATCTGACACAATGGGTATTGAACTCCCGTCAGATGCTGCAAATGCCTCCCGGTCAGGAAACATTGGCTTTTCTGTCCGTCTACCAATGAGGCTTACCCATCTGACACAGTGAGTGTTGAACTCCTATCGGACGCCATCAAGCTTTTGCGGCCGGCACTTCAAAATTAATTCAACCATCCATCGGTCGGTAAGGTCCACCCATCCGACGCCACGAGCTGCCCCCATCAAAGCTACGTGGACCTTCCCGGTCAGACGATTCAAGCCCGTCCACTATGCCATCGACCAGTAGGGCTCACCCATCCGACGCTGTGAGCTGCTCCCGTCAGAGAAGCTGTGTAAGCCCTCCCAATCGGGCTTCCCAAATCATGTTGCTCCTCGTCCATCGGCTAGTGGGGCCCATCTTCCTAGTTCTGTGAGCTGCTCCTGTTGGAGGCAGTACGGGCCCCCGGTCTGACAACCCAAACATGATGCTCCTCCGTCATCGGTCAGTAGGGCTCACCGACCTGACGCCGCGAGCTGCTCCCATCAAAAAATGCAATTTGAGCCTTCCCGATCGAGCGCCCCAAATCTCGCTGTTCCGCGTCCATAGGCCGGTGGGGCCTGTTCACCCGGCGCCGTGAGCTGCTCCCGTCAGAGTTCGTATGGGCCCTCCTGGTCAAGAGACTTAGTTTCTTCCTGAAACGCCAGCCCGCCAAATTCTCGGCGCTAATTTTGGGGGGGTTATTCATCGGGCAGCTGTCCTTTGCTATGTTGCTTTTGGGGGGTACTCAGGGTTCGGGCCAAAGTTCCGAGCTCAGAGCCCTCCCCTCAGACAGCACGCCAAATACGCATAATCTTTATTCTATTTATTATATGTAAGTGTGAACTCGTGAAATGATGTTTTATTAAAGTTTGGGAGGAGCACGTTCAGATAATTAACCTAATTAACACAAGAGGAGCACAATCAATAATCAACCCAGTTAACAAGATAAGAGGTGTGTATATATACACAGCAGATTTACCTCTGTTCCTTGACAGTTTTTCAGCATCCCTCCGCCACCCCTTCTCCGCACTTACAACTATTCCTGTCCTAACCTATAGGGGGGTACTCTGGGTTCGGGCCAAAGTTCCGAGCTCGGAGCCCTCCCCTCGGACAGCACGCCAAATACGCATAATCTTTATTCTATTTATTATATGTAAGTGTGAACTCGTGAATGAAGGAAAATTATTTCTAAATTTGGAAAGTAATTTGAAAAAAAAAAAAGTTTTGGCTTGTTTTATTTTGCTAAATGTTTGAGGAGCTGCAGCGTACATACAACAGACATCTGTTAGAGAAAAAAAGGAGGAGGATATTAAGAACAATGTTTATCCGTTTTTACCGGAGGCGATTTAAGGTAAGTTGTAAACACCACATCTGCGCTTGTGTGTACATCTGCCGGTGCCAACATTTTTCAAATTAACAATGGTTGTTTACAGCGATGCAAAGAATTGTGGGTTATGTGTAGCAGCAAAGGATACACCTCATGCATCCTCCAAATTCCTGTGAAAGAAAGTCGCATTTGAAGGTCGCATTCAGAGTGTCCTACTTGCTTCTCTGAAATGAGACAGCCTTGATGACGAATGCAACCTTCGAATGCGATCTTCGGAGGGTGCAGCCTTCTAAATAAGACACAGCTTATGAATGGGCCTTTGAATCATTGGTTCACATGATTCGTTCAAAATGCAGATTCATTCAGAAACTAAACACCGCTATGTTGCTCAGAGATGCAAACCAATTCTGCTGTGGCTTTAAAAGTAATATGTTCTCTGCAAAAACACATAATATTGTGTTTAAAACATAACAGTGTCAACTTCTTATTTACTGAATTGTTATATAAAATCACATTTGCACTCGTTAAAATCGGGACAAAAACAGACTCGTCTGATATTGCTTTCTGCTCATGGATAGTCTCGTGACAGTCTGTCGCTTATCATGTGATATAAATATGAGACACAAACTAATACAGAGGCATTTTTTGCGCTGGTGTTTTGTATTTTATGGCATAACTGCATTTATGGAGTTCTTGCCCTGCGTCATATTTGTCAACAGTCAACAGTATGAAATGTAAGATGATGTACTGGTCTGGGGGCGGGGCCAGTGCGTTAACTGCGTTAAAATATTTTAATCGCATTTTTATTTTTTCATAACTAATTAAGTTAATGCGTTAAACTGACAGCCCTAATATATATACATACATATATATATATATATATATATATATATATATATATATATATATATATATATATGTATATATAGAGAGAGAGAGAGAGAGATAGATAGATATAGATACAGTGCACAGCATAAATGAGTACACCCCCTCTGAATAAATATAAAAGATGTATTTTCTTAATGATCACTAATATAGTTCATGGAAAGATGGCAAAATTGAAATGTATTAAACATATACTTTAATAAAAACAACAAAATATATGCCAATATTTTCTGTAAGATAAGTAAATTAGCCAATTTTATTTAAATGAAGGATTGCAGAAATGAGTACACCCTAGATTTAATTCAGCAAATGTAAAATATTCTAGTACTTAGTATGTCCTCCAGAACTTTGAGGATACTGCTCTGACCCTTCTTTGTACTGAGTGTACAAGTTCATAACAAATTTTCACATCTGTCCTGTTTAACTCCTGGAGGACGACCTCCTTGAATGCTCTGGTCTTTAATGGGGAGTTTTGCTCAGCTCATCTCTACAGAATCCCCCACAGCTGCTCAAGAGTGTTAAGATTGAGTGAAATACAAGTCTGAGTATGATTCAGTGCGCTATATAACACTTTTAATTGTCAGGAAATTATTTGTCTTTAACAGTTTTGGTTCAATATACTTACCTGTTGATCAAAAATAGCCTTAAACCTATACACATTTTTCATTTTTGTTTTTTTAGTTTTATTTGGTCATTTTCAGGAGGGTGTACTCATTTTTGCAACACAACATTTTATCACTTTGATAAGAAAGTCTTATTTTTCTGAATAATTTTGACATTCTTCTTTTGTAATTGATCAAGCAGGCTTGTTGGAACATTATATCTCCAAAGAACCCTAACATATCATCTTAGTAAAGAGTAATTGCTGAGTTGGTTTTGAATTGTTGCTGAAGTGTTGAATTCTTGCTGAAGTTTTAGAGAGGGTGTACTCATTTATGCTGTGCACTGTAGATATAGATATATAGATATAGATAGACATATTCAGTTCTTAATAGATAAAAAATTAAGCGCTGCCTTGCGTTTTATACATCTCTCATTCAGAAATATGTTGCACTGTTGAGGTAAAATGGGTAGTACACAGGATGTCATGTTGACTTATTCAAAATTAAACCAAGTATTTGAATAGTTTTTGGTTGTCAAACTTGGAACATGTCTATAGTTATTGTTACTTCTAATGTTACTGACTTCATACATACATACATACATACATACACATTCATCTAACCTAACGAACCTTTAACGATCCAAATAATACATGGCGCCACTTTCGGTCATTTAGCTTACTATAGATTGAAATTATGGTCACACTTTATTTTACAGTTCAATTCTCTCTATTAGCAAACCATTAACTACAACTTTTGCCCCAATAAACTCCTAATTTACTGCTTATTAATAGTTAGTTAGGTAGTTGTTAAGTTTAGGTATTTGGTAGGTTTATGGATGTAGAATATGGGCATGCAGAATATGTGCTTTATAAGTACTAATAAACAGCCAATATCTTAATAATAGGTTTGCTAATAAGCAACTACAGTAGTTAATAATGAGAATTGGTCCCTATACTAAAGTGTTACCGAAATTACTTGTATGCCGAGCATCTTAAAAACTGATAATTTTATAATAATGGATGACGTAGGATCAGTGATGATGAGTGCTACCTGTTTTTAGGTTTACAGTGATGCATTACTCCAAAAAATGTCAGAACAGAATCTACCATAGATCTGTGATTCAAAGGGTTAACCTAAATACTTGGCAGAACACTTAATACCACCGAACACTGACGGTAAGTTCATTCATTAGGGATGGAAATCCAAAGCACCTCTTTGGTCTCAATGGGAGTCCACCTGCTGAAAACACGCATGGACTGAGGTCCACAGGAGGTACGCAGATGTTGCAAAGTTTCTCAATGTGAGGTAGGTCTTGGACTCGAAGATAGCTCGCTGCATATGGCACTAATGCTGGAACCTGACATCATTTCCAGTCTGAAATATGTGTGGCCAGAGAAAGGAGACAGCTCGATAAGTCAAAAACAACTGAACTTCAAATGTGCAGAGGCCATGCTAATAATAGCCATGAAATCAAATGTGTTACACATTTTGACTGCCTGTGTACTATCAAATGTGTGTTGATGAGTTATCGATATTGTTTGTGTCCTCAGTCCAATCACTGCTGGTTGGTTTATGTACGGCTCCCGTCCTGCAGTTTTTCAAGTCAGCTTTGGTGCTCATTCTCTCTTTCAAAGATTGTTTACCTCAAGTTAACCCAGGCCATATGAATATTTTTATGAAGAATAATCCCCAGGTATCCACGATTTGGTTTGTGTATTTAGTCCAATCACTGCTGATTAAGTCTTGCTCTTGTCTTGTAGGTTTTCAAGTCCACTTTAGACAGCAATGTCTAGCCCCTTTCACACAGCGCATTGATTCCGGAAAACAGCCGGAAAATTGCCAGAGTGCCTTCTGTGTGAACACAAAAACGTCCTGGGATTGACGTTATCATGCGACTCTTTTACCGGGTGTTTTGAAGGCAGATCAAGGTTCCCGATGAAAAAATATGTGCAAACTGTAATGAAGCAGCGATCAGGAAGCTCCTCACTGTCTGCGCTGGAGTGGAGATCATTCGCCAGTTTAGTGGAATGGTACACGTCACATTACAAATCACATCCTAATGTCACGTGTCTTTACGGGATCTTTACAGTTTGTGTGTGAACACACTCATAGATTCCGGAAAATCACTGGCAGTGTGAATGAACCAAAATCAAACGATTCCGGGACAAATCACATTATCTGTGTATTTTCTGGAATCGCTGTGTGAAAGAGGCTTCTGATTCTCCTTGATTAAAAGTATATGTACTCTGGAAAATTTATTAGTTCTCAAAGACAGTTGTTTGTGGCTCTGTTTGTCTTGACTGGAAGCAGAGCTGGTTGTTATGCCATATGTGTGTGGTGCATGGACTGTGTGTGTGTGTGTGTGTGTGTGTGTGTGTGTGTTGATTAAACTTCCTAATGACCAATTTACACTTTCCCAATGCAGGGCTCAACTTTAATTAGTAAGTGGCTAAGCAGCTTTGGTAGTTGTTATGTTCATTTCTTGTTTATCCCTCTAAGTTTAACAAAAACCACCCAGAATGAGCACATAAATCAAGGCCTTGCCTTCCTGCTGTACTGTAAGTACAGAACATTGTTCACTGCAAACATACAAGCAAAAAGAAATAAATAAACAATACTTGAATCAGGTTTATTTTCCTATTTTTATGTATGTGTGTGTGTGTTTTAGGAATTATTTTTTATATGTTATGAATCTGATCAAATTTAATGGGGTCAAATTTATTTTTCTTATTACATTGACTGTATGCTTGTAGGTTTCAGTCATTTATATTGTATTCCTTTTATTTTTAAATTATGAATCTGATTAAATTTAGTGAAGTCAAGTTTATTTTTCTTATTCCACTGGACATATATAAGTAAATATATATTGATTATATATAAATATATTGATTATTTGTTGCAATGATTCATCCAATCCAATCTAGCGAAGTTTATGCTAAATGCAAGAAAACAAATATAAATAAATAAATTTGCCAAAATGGGAAGAAAAGCAAATTTCAAGATACAGTATATTCCCTAAAAGCAAGACTTATGCCATTCTTAAGTAAATGCATCTTGTTTGAAATGTTTTACTGGAAAAATAAGAAAAAAACACTGTGAGATTGAGATGCATTCAATTTTCACCATTTCATCTCTGGATGAAATTTTGATTATTTATACTTTTTTATCAAATTTATAGTCTATCCTTGTTGATTACTTATGTAAAATGTAATTTTAGTGTTAATTCCCACTGTGAACATTTAAAGGAGCCTGAATGAAATGTGTCAAATACTGTAAAGAACAGGACGTAGCATTCCAAGTGCTGCCACCCTGCCACTACGTCACCAGTTCCTGGAGCTCTTTGATCTCTCAGATAAGTGCCATACCTAATCAAGTTAAAGCACTGCATGCCACAGAGGAAGGAAATTCCAGTCATAATGGCAACGTATCTGTTCCACTCTTATGCGTCACATTCCTTGGGCTAATTAGGAGTAAATATCTGACCCAAGGACCGTCCGTATTAGCCCCCACCAGTGTGGTCCATCTGTTCCACTCGCTTAGCTTTTTTTCCGCTCCTAATTTGCAACACAGTTGACACAAAACATAAGGAAGCTCTCCATGCTTGCTCTCTCTCTACCTCCCTCTTTTCCCTCACTTTTACTCGCTCTCATGCTGCTCTCTTACTCTTTTCAGCCTCTTTCACTCTCAGACATTAGCCCCGATCATTACGGCCAGGCTATCAGTTATTATCCAGCTCCAATTATCTGCTGCCAGTGACCCAAGGGGTTGGCCCAGCATGTTGCTCTTCAGCATACTCTCTCCAGTACTTTAGTCACTTTAGTACTTTATTGGGATTGCCAGACCAAAGATACTATTTTTTTTTTTCATGGTGTGTGTTTTAGTGCCTTTTTAAACAATAGCAGGTGTTCACTTTAGCCTAGAGGTCCCACAAAATGTGACCTAAGATTGATTTTTAATGCTGAAATTATAGTATCATTTTTAAAGAAAGAGCCATTATATCATCACTCAAACTTAATAGCTGTATGTGGTTAAGGATTGACAATGATCCACACAATAGAAGGGCATTTGGTTCTGTTTCTCTAGTTTCTATCTGCGTTCAGATGAGACATGGGAAGTGATGCGGTGAGAATGCAAGAAATGCGATATCTGCTATTATGCTATGAGGCACTTCCTGTTTTTCAAAATTTCAGGTTATATTGTGACACTGTTGTTTTACATTGCGGCAAACTTTAAAACAATGCTATGTTTATGGTTCAAATTCAGAGCTAGACAAGTAGTGTTAACTGTTTTTGATTTCGTCAATAATATCAAAGATTTTTTTAAGTGTTTATTTTACTTTATTTCAGAAGCTCAAGTTTTTATAGCAATGACAGTTTTAATGTCTTTAATGTTAAAATGTTGACAACAGTTTTGCTAACATAATTATATGTCACTTTAGCACAATTGACAAGACAAGATATTGACTTAATTTAGGTAATTTTTGACAAAAGACAAGCTATGACTAAAAACCAAAAAAAAAAAAACTATAGAAATTCAGAAAATTTAAGGAAAGACATTGCCTCATACAAACAAGTTAAAATGATACATTTAAAAATATATATAAAAATAAAAAGACACTCCTGTATCACTAAAGCTTATAGTTCGGACCTGTATACTGTACAAGTAGATATCGACTGTTTTTCCAGTTGGATGCTACTCAAGAGCAACACTATTTGAGGCTTGGCCCATGACTCAACTGCCAGTGCAGTTGAGCCACGGTGGGCAGTAAGGATGAATGGAGGGAGGCTGAGGTAAACTAAAGTCACCACACAATGATTTGTTACCCTGTATTTATGAAGCAGTCATAATTTATGAGGCATTCCTAATACTACTGCAGCGGACTTTATGACAGCTGGCTGCCGATGAGTAATGGCCAGTGATGGACATGGTGAGAGCTAAATGTTACATCATGCAGTATACCACTTCATAGAAAATCTTAAGACGCATGGTAAGAAGTCCAAAGTATGCTATAAATTATGTTGAGCTGGATGTCTCTGTGACTTTTATAATTTATGGCCAGTGGAAGGAAAAGAAAGGAGACCACTTAAGTATGAAATAGATCAATATTTTTTAGAAAGGGGCATGAATTAAACGCCTATTAAAGGAACATTTTCTGTCATCATTTACTCACTGTTATGACTCTCTTTCTTTCTTGGAACACAAAGGGAAATTTTTGAATTTGAAGAATATATAAAGTTGCTCATTTATGCATTTAAAATTAATGGAGATTTCACAAATCACACTGGTTCAGCTCTTTGTCCAAGAAAAAAAAAAGTAATTTAATTTGTGTGTGAATCATACCTTTTTAAAATGTAATAAATTTGATTATATACTTTGGTAATTGCACAAGTATAAATTCAAATTAATGGTGCATTTCAAATTAATGGTGACTGCAGTTTTCAGTAGATCTGGTTCACTTTTTTTTCCACAAGTCACACGGATTCAGCTCTTTGTCCAAGAAAAAAAAAAAAGGTAATTTAATTTGTGTAATTTAAATTGTCTGAGCTAGGCCAGGCTTTTAATCTGTGTTCAGATTAGATATTGAAATTGAGAGTGTTTATATAAATATAAGTAAACATCTTATTACAAGTAACATTATTGCCATGTGTAAAGTGTCTTGTGTAAACATGAAGTAGGGTTTTGAATATTCTTAAGGTAGTTATATTTAATATCTCTGTTCCCTATATAATCCTAATTACATTCTAATATTATTTTGAAAATTTGGACTTTTAAATGCCTAATTTTGAGTTCTTGTGGTGTGGCTCTATTTGAGCACATTTAGTCAATGTGTGTGGGCAGTGCTGCTAGCCTTCATGTTCTGAATATGCTTTTGACTTGTGGATAGAGGAATGCTCATAAATTGAACATTAAAAGATCATATAAAAAGGTCACTCTGTCTGTATTTATTTAGGATATGGAGAACAATAGTGTATTCAGCTTTAAATATTTAGAGATTACATGTGAGGTTCAAAGGCAAAAAAAGGAAAAAAAATCCCAAGAAATGTTTACTTTCCAAAAGTAAAAGGCAAAAAATCTTCCATTTTACCACCATAATTGCTGTGACAAATTTTTTTTTTAAAAATCACCGGCAACATGCCTGAATGATTGTTGCCCCATTGCATTCACCCCTGCCATAGTGAAGTGCCTCAAGCAGCAGGTCATGACCCACATCAAGTCCTCCATCCCACCCACATTGGACACCTTATCCAGTGTGCTTATGGGCAAAACCATTCTACAGTGGATATGATACCACGTCATTCATCACACACTTGGCCCTCTCCCATCTATACAATCAAAACACTTATGTTAGAAAACTGTTCATTGATTTCAGTTCAGCATTCAAAGCTACCACTGACATTAACTGATGAAACAAAGGCATTTGGACTGTGCACCACACTGCAACTAGATCCTAGACTTCCTGACTAACAGACCTCAGGCAGTCAGGATCTATGACCAGACCTCCCAAACCATCATCTTGAGTACCGGCGCCCCCCAGGGCTCTGTCCTCAGCCATCTACAGTTTAAGCAGTAGACTTACAACTTTGCCAGGGATGTGAGCAACCATATCACTCAGTTCAGTAATGACACCACAGTGGCAAAGCTTATCTGATGATAATGATGAGACCATGTGCATAGAAGAGGTGAGAGAGCAAGAAATATGATCTGTATGACAGCAAGACAAAAGAGGTAATTGTTGGCTTAAGGGGATGTCATGTGCCCCTCTCACATCAGCATGTCAGCAGGGCAGAGGTGGACATAGCCCACAGCTTCAAATTTTCACCTCAAATCTACAAAGCTGTCCTGATGCTGCTAAGATTATTTCAATCATACTACCTCACTGCTATACTACCAATACTGACTTTTTCACAATGGTTTCCCCAATTTTTGCATTTGCTGACAATTTCTGTTTTCTGTACGTATAGGTTTAATTTTGCACCTTCATCTTTTTTGTATAGATGTTATTGTTTTTAGCTTTTTCCCTGAGACAGATTTTTAATGTAAGAAATATTTTAAACAGTATAAAGATTTTAAAAAGTATGAAGCATTAAAGAGTGAAATAATCATAAACCACTTAAATATTTACTGTGTAAAAAATGATTTGTTATTTAAAACAAATTAAAAGAAATATATAAATATCACATATTTTTTACAAGATATCACAGAATACTTTAATGTGCATTCTTCATAATTTTATCAAATAATACAGACAAAAATTAGATTTGTTTTTTGGGTGTTCTTTTTGTGTGTTTTTAAAATACACAGTATGCTGGCTATTAGCAAGTAATTTTACTGGAGAATGTTATTAACCACAATGTATTATTTGAAAATAACATTGTTTTGGAAATGTTCATGACATTTCCGAAAAATTGCAGAACTTTGCAAGTTCCCATATCACTGTAAAACTTTTTTTTTTGGAAGTTGTAAATGAATATTATTGGAGTATGTTTTACAAGAAAGTACTATTTCAGTTTTTCTGATTCAATTTTTAATGTTTACTGTTGTTACTTTTTAATGTTTATTGATGTTACTTGTAATTGTTTATGAAATTAACTTGCAGATTCTGAGTGAACATTGTTTCCACACCAATCTTTTTTTTCTTCTTTTTTTTTTAGTGATAGTTAAAGAAGAAAATAAATAAATAAATAAATAAATAAATACAATTACATTTTATTTATTGGCTGTGATTATTAGTTGCAGCTTGAAACAAGATGTACAAAATGATGTACTATCTACTACAAAATCTGATATAGTATGTTACATCCAACTGGCAAAACAAAACTACTTAACCAAACTAAACAGACTAAACAAAACTACTTAAAAAAAAATGAAATAAAATATAGTTTAGTGCTTCAGAATCATTGAGATCTACTAAATAGTAAACTTAAATCTTCCCATTGTCTTAGTGTAAGGCAAATTTAAGGAAAAAACAATTGTGCTTTCTAGAATGAATACATTTTGGAATGAAACTGAATTTCCCTAAACAGACCTTTAGAAATGATGATCACTCTAATAGTGTTACATATTGCCCACTCAGGAAACTGCCCCGTGGTAGGGAGCGAGGCATTAAGATCAGTGGTGAGGAAATGTGGAGAACGAGAGCTGGGGGCATTGATCTGTGACTGCAGATAGCAGAGAGGCCGTGGGGGGTCAAGCAGCCTGCCGGCCGGATGACACCCCCTGCATTCATCCAACGCACACAAACCTGCCCACAGCAGACGTGGGTCACCGGCTAGAGCACATCTACTCATTATGGGCTTGTCTGTTTGACGGACACACCCGGTGAGTGTGTCAGTTAGTTTGTGTGTGTAAGAGTGATTGTGTGTGAGAGTTCTGCACCGAGACAAGGTGTGTGTGGCTGTCAGTGGTGTGTATATGAACTTGATGTGTGTGGCCCTGCGTATTAACGCGGGTATGTGAGAGAAAAACTGTGTGCATGTTCACCTAATATGTATAACTCTGTGTGTGTGTGTGTGTGTGTGTGGGTGTGTGTGTGCGTGTGCGTGTGTGTGTGTGCGTGTGTGTGAAACATGGTACTCCACAGGGAGATAAGCATCCCAGGTGGTCTGGTGTGGGCTGAAACATGAACGTCCTCAGTGTCTGTGGCATACCTGTGAAGCACAGCCCTCAGACTGGCAGTCTCCATGTTCAGAGGAAACCCTACACTTCACACCCTGTGCTTGCAGCTGGTGCTGTACTCCCATAGGAACCAGGTCTGTCTTTACACGCTCTCTGCTTCTTTACCCAACATGAGCAATGTTATTACCACCACAACCTTTCCAGAACCCCCTTTTTTTTCTTGCTAGGTGGTACAAGGATGGATGGATGAATGTGGCAAACTTTGCCATATTGTGTGTCCTCTTAACCCAATCTGTTTTGTCCCCCTATCACAGATGTTTTGTCCCCTGCGTGGATGAGGTATTGTCAAACGTTTACTAGCATCCCTATTTCAGTGGCAGGACACATAGGGTGTAATATCAGCTACTGTAGTCATTTTCTATTACAGTCCTTGTGTGTAAGATCCAGGGCACGGGGTATTAGGAATAAGCAGGCATGCAGTATATCATACGGCTTAAAGAGCATGTGCTTTATTACAAGAGGTAAAAGATCTTTTCATCTCTGCTGCTCAAAACAAGGTCTTCTGAAGGTTAAAAAGTACTGGCTTACTCCATTTATTTCCATTTACTCTGAGACTGGCTTTTTTCCTATTTGGTGTTCTTACATTACAAGATATTTTGACCTATGAAGAAGAGAAATGCAGGGACAAACCAGACAACCCTCTCTAATAGAAACACACCCAAACACGTATATTAACATTTCAGTCTACATTTTATGATGATTACTAGATGATTAGTAACATTTAATCTAATAATCATCTTTAACTGATAATCATAATATAATATTATTATATAAATGTATGTTCTGGGTTCAGGACAAATTGTCAACATCATAATGTTTATAACCACTGTTAAGTGTTAAGGTTACCGTAACGACTAGTGCACATAATGGGTTCCCATGGGTTTAAAAGCAGAAATGTGATGCTCATATTTTTGTTAAAGCACTTACATGAGTCACTCAATAAAACATTTATTATCTGAGCTGTAAAACTGTAATTCTGTGTAAGTTTCCTCCCCTTTTCTTGTATCCTTGCCCACATCATGCAAAAGTCAAGACACTGAAGATTAAAAATTGGATATAACTTTACACAACCAAGACTAGTGATTTTATTAAATGAATATGTGCCATTCAAAAGTTTGCGGTCTGTAGGATTTTATTTATTTTTTCTGAATATTTTTATTCAGCAAAGGTGCATTAAAATGATCAAATTTGATAATGAAGACTTTTACATTATTACAAAAAAACACATTTTGTTCATTCAAAGCTTATTTTGAACTTTCTTTTAATCAAGGAGTTTTTCACGTAAAAGAATGTAAAAATGTATCCACAATATTTTGAATCACCATAACTGTTTTCAGCATTGATAATAATGAGACATATTTCTTGAGAAGCAAATCAGCATATTAGAATCAGCAGATTTCTGAAGGATCATGTGACACTGAAGACTGGAGCAATGGCTCCCGAAAACTCAGCTTTGCATCACAGAAATACATTACATTTTAAAGTATATTTAAATAGAAAATTTATTTCAACATAATTTCACGATATTACTGTTTTTACTGGATTTTTGATCAAATAAACGCAGTCTTGGTAAAACACTTCTTTCAAAAACATAAAAATAAGTAAACAAACAAACAAACAAACAAACATCGGCACCAATAGCCTCATGGGCAGCACGCCTAAATATAGCATAATATGTCTCTTACTTCGCTTCCTGTCTAAACACTGTCCTATCTAAATAAAAAAGCAAAAATGCCAAAAAAACAAAACCAAAAAAAAAAAACAACAACATTTGCACGGTAGTGTAAAGGAAACTGTGTATAATTTTCATTATGATTGCCTGAACCTGTGTACTTCCATAGTAAATGGCAACACATGAAAGTGTGTATAAATTGTATGCCAAATAAAAATAAAAACTCGTGGTACTGATACGCAAAACTGATGTTGGCGTGTATATGCTACGCAATGGGTAGGTTTAGGGTTGTGGGGTAGATGTGTATCATATGCGTAAAACTGCGTATCAAATCAAATGCCGGTGAAGTTGGGTAGACAGTGAAATGGCACATGCGAATGGGACGGGTAGCAACAGAGGCTGTGTTGTTTTGAAATTTCCAAGGGCGTAAATCCTGTAGGTACCTAAACACTGGTGGGGTGAAAGGTAGAAGTGGATGCTGGCATATATCATCATTAGGTGGGTCCAGATGATGTTTGGTCACACTGAAACAGATCCAACAGCATTAACATGGGATGATTTAATTACAGATAAGGTGGACCAGTAGAGAAGTGCTGACAGCTAAATACAGTGCAGAAACAGCTTCTACATCTCGATGAGTGGTAAGATGACAGGAAAAAGAGCAATGAGAGAATGAAATGAGCAAGAATGAGAGATGATGTTAAGGGCATCAGATTAGACAACAAACACTGCACGGTGTTGTAGCCTGTCCAGACCTGTTCCGACATCATTAGGACACATACTTTCCCCTTTCAGCATCCAATCTCTATTTAGCAAACATATACCAAGAAATATACAGCAGTTGCTTTGTGTTTACCTAGTAACCAAGACACATTCACATCACACTTTTCTGACAGGGAGGATTGAAGAAGAAACACCCAACCAGTATGAGGACGTTTCATAAATGAGCTGTGCTGACATTCGATTTTCAGATTTGAGACCTTCACTTTAAAAGAAACAAAAACATTTCAGTGTTTCAGTGTAGCAACTGCATGTTACGTAGTTGTCGGGACTCAAGGCCGAGCTTAAATAGAACAACTTTCAGGTGGTTCCTCAGAAATAGATGGTCGTATTTTCCCTATATTTAGAAGCAAGGGCTGGCCAATCTCGCTGTTCCATGTGATTATCTCTTTGTTTAGAAGCATCCATTTTGTTTTCAATTATAACGTAGCACAAAAGTAATGACATGTTGTCTTAATAAAGTAGAACCTTGGGATATACCTACAGCCCTGACACTAGCGTGAGTGGGGCCACATACCAAGTGATACCCAATCATTACTGTGGGAAATTAAGGAATGAGTGGAGTTTCATTCAGATCGGAGCACAATGGCCAAGTAGCCTCCATTCCTGAAGCCTTTCCATGGCACTACTGAGTAGGCATTTTCGCTACTCTTTTGCATTCATTCTCTGTGCTGATTATGGAGGGAAATTGTTGGAAATCTGTGAAATGACAAATGATTTTTGTACTATGTTAAAAGGATAGTTCACTCAAAAATGAACATTCTGTCATCTACTCACACTCATGTCTTTCCAAAACATACTTTTCTTTTGTAAAACACAAAAGATGATATTTTGAGGGATGTTGGGAAACAAACAACAATGGAGCCTGTTGACTTCTGTTGTATGGAAAAAACATATTTCTCTTCTTTTGTGTTCCACAGAAGAAAGTCGGTCCCACTTTATATTAGGTGGCCTTAACTACTATGTACTTACATTTAAATTAATCATTTGATACAATGCACTCATTGTGTACATACATGTTCTTACATTGTACTTATATATTTAAAAATACTTATATGTAGTTACATCTGTAATTACATTTATAATCACACTGTTGACCCATCCCTTACACCTTAAACCTACCCATACCACCAAACCTGCCCCTAACCTTACCCGTATCCCATCTCATTAGCAGCAAAAGTGCTTTGCAATACAATATGAACACAATAAGTACACTGTACTTATTTTTTGATGTAAGTACATAGTAATTAAGGCCACCTAATGTAAAGTGTGACCAGAACGTCACTTTGAAATGACACAAAGGTGAGTAAATGATCACAAAATTTTCATTTTTGTGTGAACTATCCCCATGTTAATGTTAAACAGAGTACTACACTCATCTTGGTAGCATTGTCAAATTAATATTAAAATATTAATATTAAATGAGTCTAAATATTTAATGAGTGAAGATGCAAAAGTCATGGGATTCCGTGTGGGTCTATTGAAACAAAATCAGTCTTCTCAGTGAGTGACGTTATCATTTGAGAAATTATGTACCAGGCTTGGATGTGAGTGCAGTATATCTTCCTCTGTGCGAAAACAGCAATATCTGTCAGTTCCATTCTAATAAAAAAAACCTCCACTCTCCAAAACACACACAGAGTGTTAGCACCTCATCCTTTCTCTCTGTCTCACTCTTTTTTTCTGTTTCTTTCTCTCAGCCCTGAGAAGTTATTAATGCTGAGGGTTCATTACAGCTGTTCAAACATGGGGTCGCCAAATGACCCGTGGTTTAGGAAAACACAGTGATTTACTCGGCAGTGTGTGCTAAAATAATCTAAAGGGGAGCGTAATAACATTTGTCATTACTCACAAGACGCCACAACTCACTGGAGAGGAGAGGAAGAGAAAGCGAGAGAAAGTGAGTTGTAGCAACTGTGCCGGAGGGGTGTGGAGGGCAGTAACGAGGAGTAGTTCACCCAAAAACATACAATTCGGTCTTTATTTTATAGCCCTCATGTCATTTCAAACTCATATGACTTGCTTTCCCGTGTGAAATACCAAAGGAGAAATTCAGAAAAATGTTCTGCTCACTCATTTCCATGTAGTTACATTGAATAGGAACTGGAGCTCTCAAGCTTCAAAAAGGATGTAAATGTATCATAAAATTATCATAAACCAATTTAATATATATCATGTTCTGTGTTCTAATACTTTTAACCTTATGACGCCATTCGATATAAATATTTCTAAGACCTCTAAACTATCAAAAGACCTGTTGTACATCTACTACATGCTTTCTGTCGTCAGATTGATAGTTCATATGATCAAGTTAAAGGCCTTTAAGTATAATTCTAAACTATATAACTATAATTCTAAAGTAGAATTTCTTTTGCTGTGAAATCTTTACTGATTTTTATTAAATAAATGTAAGAAAAACTTGTTTATTGTTAGTAATATTTCAAGATGAACACTTGTTGGACTGAAGCAACTTAGGTTTACTTGATTATCCATTTTTTAAATAGATAAATATCAAATATGATACATCAGGCTTCCGAGCAACATTTATTTGTATATCTTTCAATCATCATTACTTTGCATTGCATTATAAAAACTACAGAGCTTTGTAGATGTAGATGTCATCTTAATAAAACATAAGATCGGGAGATATAGAGTGACAACTAATATTTATAGTCATTTTATATAGATGGTTTGCTATACTGTTATAAAAATATCATTGATTTACTTGACAGGTTATCAGAAATGGATTTTATAATAATCCTATTTTTTGGCCATATAAATATCAGCAACTGCACCAAGTTGCATATTTTGGCCCAGTTTGAATTGATGTGTTATTTTCCTCTTTGAGCATGAGATTTTTTGTATTATTATTTCATATGTCAGGCTTTACAGGGTTAAATCCATACAGTTGTGTGAGAAACAAACCAAACTTTAAGATGTTATTCTCTGATAATCTTTCTCTCCAGTCATTCGTCACTGACAGATAACTCATAAAACGGATAAGTCTGAGAAACTGAGAAACTGAAGTTATTCTGAATTGCGAAAGAATCATTCAGACAGATTTTGTTAACCGAATCACCTAATTCAATCATTAACCCTCATGAACACACCAAATTCAAGATGTCAAGATCAATCATTGAGTCAAGATCAGTTATGAATGTTTTTGTGAACGGGATAAATAACTGAAAAGATTTGACTCAAATAAATGATTTGTTAAAAAAACTGTCTCATGAACTTGCTGAAGAGAGCTGAGTGAGATGTCAGGATTTTAAAAGAAATGTGGTTTGTTTCTCACAAAAATTTACATTATGGCTTGAGAACAATAGGTCATTATATACTTTTATGGAGCTTTATTGACCATTTGGAGCTTGAAAGCACCAGAACCGCATGAGAATGAGTAAACCAGGGGTCACCAAACTTGTTCCTGGAGGGCCGTGTCCTGCAGAGTTTAGCTCCAACCCTAATCAAACACACCTGAACCAGCTAATCAAGGCCTTGCTTGGTATACTTGAAACTTCAAGGCAGGTGTGTTGAGGCAAGTTGGAGCTAAACTATGCAGGACACC